>RJWJ010007607.1:0-56807 GCA_004363605.1 Indri indri | reverse complement strand
AAGACCAGCCTGGGTAATAGCGAAACCCTGTCTCTAGGAAAAATAAAAAAATAGCCAGGCATGGTGGTATGTACCTGTACTCCCAGCAACTCTAGAGGCTGAGGAAGGAGGATCACTTGAGCTCAGAAGTTGGAGGCTGCAGTGAGCTATGATGACACCACTGCACTATAGCCTGGGCAATAGAGCAAGGAAAGAAAAGTGTTTCTCTGAGCAAGAGCGAGACCCCGTCTCTACCAAAAATAGGAAGAAATTAATTGGACAGCTAAAAATATATCTAGAAAAAATTAGCCGGGCATGGTGGCGCATGCCTGTAGTCCCAGCTACTCGGGAGACTGAGACAGTAGGATTGCTCGAGCCCAGGAGTTTGAGGTTGCTGTGAGCTAGGCTGACGCCACGGCACTCGCCCCAGGCAAGAGAGTGAGACTCTGTCTCAAAAAGAAAAAAAAGAAAAGTGTTTCTAAGCTGGGTGGTGCCTATAGGAAGCTGAGGCAGAAGGATCTAGACAACATACCAAGTCTCTAAAAAACAAAAGAGAAAAGAAAAAAGTTCCGTCTAAAGTTGATAGAACAGTACGTAGAGGATTACACGAATTAAAATAGAAACTAATAGAATTTAAAATAATGTAACTGTTAACACTAGCAGAGGTAGAGAAGAGGTATAAATGAGCTCAATTCCTCATCTTTCGTAGCACACAATTGGTAGATACTATCTAAAGTTGGTAAATCATGAAATAGAGATATAGGCATATTCCTTAAAATGACACTAGAACAAAGGAAACAGAAGGGGCTTAAAGGCTGTTATATTTGGAATATGGCAATGGGGGTAGAATAAGCAGGAAACGTTTACATTTAATTCCATTTTGACTGTTCTGTACTTTGTACAGGTATTACTAGTATACTTTTTGAAAGTTTAGGAAGTAATTTTTGAAAGTTTTAGGAAGATTTAGGAAGTTTAGTGTGGTCTACTCTGGTTAAGGAAGGAAGGAAAGAGGGACCAGCAACTGTTACCATGGCTTCCTTGCCCTTCTCAAAGGGGAATCTCTCGCCAAAACTACGCAAGAGTCCGAGCGTTTGGACCCTGAATACCAGGATTAGCTCACTTATCCATGTGTGCGCCTCGATCACAGTTCTGTTGCCCCACAGGTTCGGGGTGAGGGGACTGGTGCACTAGGCTCGTTAGCCCTGCCCCTCTCGGAGCTCCTCGCGGCTGACCAGCTCTGTTTGGACCGCTGGTTTACGCTCAACAATGGTCAAGGGCAGGTGCTGCTGAGAGCACAGCTAGGGGTGAGTGCCAGGACACGGTGGGCAGGCTGAGAGGGAGGGGAGGAGCACCCTCCTGGCCGGGGTGCAGCCAAGGGATGAGAACGGAGGGTCATGTCTGAGAGCCAGGGTGCTAGGAGAACTCTGCCCAGCTCGCAGTTTTCTTGCCCCTAGATCCTGGTGTCCCAGCACTCGGGAGTGGACGCTCACAGCCACAGCTATAGCCACAGCTCCTCGTCTCTGAGTGAGGAACCAGAGGTCTGGGGGGCGCTCCCTCCCGTTACCTCCTCAGCCCCAGAGCTCCGGCAGCGCCTGACACACGTTGACAGGTAAAGGGCTGGGACAGAGAGATGAGTCACAGGTGCGCTAGGCTCTGCCTTCTCCCAAACCTGCTGCCGTCTCTCCACAGTCCCCTTGAGGTTCCAGCTGGGCCTCTGGGCCAGGTGAAACTGACTGTTTGGTACTTCAGCGAAGAACGAAAGCTGGTCAGCATCGTTCACAGTTGCCGGTGAGTCCCCATCCCTCCTGTCCTCCAGCTTCCTTCTGTCCCTTGCCTTGGGCTACCTTATCACCAATATCCTCCTGTTGCAGGGCCCTTCGACAAAGTGGACGGGATCCCCCGGACCCCTATGTGTCACTGTTGCTACTGCCAGACAAGAACAGAGGCACAAAGAGGAAGACCTCACAGAAGAAGAGGACCCTAAGTCCTGAATTCAATGAACGGTCAGTGGGCATTCAGGTGGAGAGATGGCAGCCTTGGGAAGGCCCCCTAACACCCAGTCCTCCCCAGGTTTGAGTGGGATCTGCCCCTGGATGAGGCCCTCAGGCGAAAGCTGGATGTCTCTGTCAAGTCTAATTCCTCCTTCATGTCAAGAGAGCGTGAGCTGCTGGGCAAGGTAGGAGGGCAGAATGGGCAGGGCAGAGGTAAGAGTCGGAAGCTGCTGGTACCAAGGCTGTAGTCCCTGTTAGGAAGGAAGCCCCAGGTGATATTTTAGAGTTGACTCTATTGCCTATGCTGTGGTTTGGCATCAGGAGTGTGTGATGAGGGGACAGGGTCGTATCAAAATAACATCTTGCCCCCTACCGTTCTCCAACACAGGTGCACTTGGACCTCGCTGAGATAGACCTTTCCCAGGGTGCCGCCCAGTGGTGAGTGTCTGGGTCGGGTGGGTCTGGATGTTTAAGTAGGAGAAATTCCAATCACAGGAAAGGAAAAAGACACAATCTGAGCTGAGAACCACTGATTGATTCTATGACATGTAGGAGCCCTTGGATCGTGTCTCGTTTATAAGAGGACAAAAGAGTCATCTTTCTACCTAAGCCCTCTCTCCTTGTTTCACAGGTATGACCTAATGGATGACAAGGACAAGGGCAGCTCCTAGGAGCCAGCAATTCCCAGCCTGACTCTGCTGTGTCGTCTTACCTTGCCTCTCACTGTGTCACCGCCTCCGTGTGCTGAGCCTAAAGCTAGGGTCTGAGGGCAGAGCCTGCACCCTCAGCCCTTTCACCTTCCAGGCCATACTAGGGCCTTTGCCTGACCAAAGAGAAGGACCACATGTTCCCTTTACTGCACGGCCTTTATCCTCCTGGGCTCCTGGGGCAGGGACCTGAGCCGGCTGCTTCCTGCTCTGCCTGCGCGTCGTTCTCCCTTCCTCCCAGCTCCTCAGGGCCTTCGGTACCTGTGCCTGGCCACTGGCAGCGCTAGCAGTGGCATTAGATGATGCCAAATACAGCCTTTGGAAGGATCTGTTTTCTTGAACTGCATGGTCACCTCCTTCCCTGCCGTGAGCAGTCAGGGAGGATAACCATGTGGGTGGGAAGGTGTGTAGGCTAACCTCTCAAGCTGTGAGCCTCTTGGACTACCGCATGTAGCACGCGTACAGCAGCCTGGACCCCCATGTCCAGTTCTGTCCCCACTTGCCTCAAGCCTGTCCTGAAAATTATATCTGCTATGATGGCTGGGGCCAGCCTCTTGATTCACTCTGGGAACTGGGGACACTTGAACTCTACCCAAGCCTCCAAGTAATGGGATATCAATCGTGGAGCCCATAGCTGGTGATGTGCAGAGGGCCTTGGAGGACCCAGGACAGCAGGGCTAATTTTTTGTCCAAGTGCCTAGGCTGTTAACTCACTGACTAGAACTGAATCTGGTACTCTTAGTTTTGCACCAACTTGGCCAATTCACTGTATGGTATATTAAACATTATACTCAAACCAGCTGCGGCTCTTTTCCTTAAAGATAGGGAAGCCAAGATATCCATCACATGTTTATTCTGTCAAAAGCCTTTATTCAATTCATGAGTCATGTCAGTTTAATTGATGGTCAAAACCTACTGAGGTCGCAGCCACCAAGAATGTTGAGGATGGTCAAGGGGCCTGTGTGAAGTAGCTGTGTTGAGTTTCAGGTAAGTGAGGCTCGGTTCCAGGCACAGAGTCTATTACCCATCTCACTTGTCTGCTCACCACTGTGGGCTTTCTGGGGGAGGATCCCTAAACCTGGTGAACCTGGAAGGTGTGTGCCGCAGCACAGGCTCCCTAGTGTCTCAGTGCCATCAGGGCCTGCTCAGCTATTTCCAAAAGGCTTCAGGCCCATCTGACAGGCAGCTAACTGAGAAATAGTTTATACCCATTTGGATCTGCTCATTTTGAACCCTGCTCCTCACAGGAGTTTTCCTGGAACACAAACTATAGAAGCTGTGCTCCGTCTGTTCTAACTGCCACGTGAAAGGGGAGTGAGATGGATGAAGAGTTAATACTGAAAACAGGGCCAGGTGAAGTGGCACACACCTGTAATCCTAGCACTCTGGGAGGCCGAGGCGGGAGGATCACTTGAGCTCAGGAGTTCGAAACCAGCCTGAGCAAGACCGAGACCCCGTCTCTACTAAAAATAGAAAAAATTAGCTGGTCCTGGTGACGTGCCTGTAGTCTCAGCTACTCAGGAGGCTGAGGCAGTAGGATTGCTTGAGCCCAGGAGTTGGAGGTTGCTGTGAGCTAGGCCAATGCCACAGCACTCTCTAGCCCAGGTGATAGAGCGAGACTCTGTCTCAAAAAAAAAAAAAGAAAAAAATACTGAAAGCAGAGTCACTGGAATAGGGACTTGGGAATTTCATAACTCCTTCAGGGGGACCTTACAATCTTCTCCGGAAGAATATAAACCTTAGGATGCTGCCCCCCGGGCAGAAAGGGAAGACTCAGGAAAAGACTAAGCTTAGTTCCGTAAGTCGTCAAAATTCACTTTTCAGAAATTGAATTTAAACTCCTTGACATCCACTAACCTAGCTGCTGTTGTCAGTGATCCCCTTTGTACTTACCTGCTTGCTTGTTCCTCTGCCATCTCCACTTCATTCCCACCAACTTAAGAGGATCCCAAGCCTTAGCCATGAGCAAGATCTCAACTGCTGTACCCCCAGGCTCCCCCCAACTCTAGAATGTTGGGAAAAACTCCAAAAACAAGGCAGAGAAACTTAAACTTTTAAGGTCTCTTGTCTAATTTTTAGATACTGGGCATGTGGCCCAAGGCCTGCTGTTCTAGCTGGCTTCAGATAACACAACCAGGGATTTTGCAACATACGATTTTAAGAAACACTCTTGACCTAGTTCATCACCTCAGGTAATTACATTTCCAGAAATCTAGAGGACATGACACAAATCCTCCCATCTGAGAAGGGTCCCTGCTCTTTCCTAAACTTTTCAAGTTCAGGATACATAGGGGAGGAGGTACCAATCTACATATTAACTACAAGATGAGACATAATTCAGTACATGGTTGCACTTACATATACAAAGAAGAAACATTAAGGGTCATTAATCACAGGAATTAAATACACTTCTGTTATTTTTCAAAACCGCTGACTTGACATACATACATGAAGAATACCTTCTCCAGAGGAAGGCAGATAAACTGCACATAGGTATGCTCTCACTGATGTTTGCAAATACTACCCTCTTGGAATGTGGCTTTATTGAATCAAACAATGTGCAATAGTTAACTAGGTGTGGCAACACAGTAGTCCACCCAACAGCCATTTCCCTCTTCGCCAGTACAGAACCCCAGAGCATTCCCGGGGGTTAGGGTGCCTGCCCCCAGGGGTTAATCACCATTATCTTTAATGGACACTCACTTTCCCAGCCTCCCCTGCCACCCGGGATGACTCTGACCCAGCTGTGGTCAAAAAGATGTAAAACGAAGTCAGTTAGGGACTAGAGCATGGATGGAAGAAAGTTGTCGTTGCCCCTTCCTTTTTGCTTGGGTCATCACTATGAGGATGTAATGTCTGGAACTGCAGCAGCCTTTTTTTTTTTTTTTAGTATTTAAAATTCTTTAATTATAATATTATAGAAACATAATCAGTTGCATATCAGCAGGCTTTTTTTTAAGGCCACCAGTTTAACCACCAACAACAGGAGGAGGAGCTAACATAATTTTAGGAATACAACTTTGTAAATTAGTATCATATTATAACTGGCTTTTTTTCTCTTCACACAAGCATTTTTACACTTCATTAAATATTCTTTGAAAATGTAATTTATAGTGGTTGTGTATAATTCCATAGAACAAATGTACCATAGTTTAACTGTACGGTCAGAAGTGAAGGTAGTTCCCAATATTTTGCTATTCAGTGTGGGAACATACACAAAGATATTTATATACATATCTCAAAAGAGTTCCTTGGGATAGGTGGACTTGCTGGGTTAACTTCTGTATTTTAATGACTTTTTTTTTTTTTGAGACAGAGTCTTCCTCTGTTGCCTGGGCTAGAGTGCCGTGGCATCAGCCTAGCTCACAACAACCTCAAACTCCTGGGCTCAAGAGATCCTTCTGCCTCAGCCTCCCAAGTAGCTGGACTACAGGCACGCACCACCACGTCCAGGTAATTTTTTCTATTTTTAGTAGAGACCGGGTCTCACTTTTGCTCAGGCTGGTCTTGAACTCCTGAACTCAATGGATCCTCCTGCCTCAGCCTCCTAGAGTGCTAGGATTAAAGTCATGAGCCACCATGCGCAGCCTTTTAATGACTTTTGATACACCCTTCCAAACTGCATTCTAAGGACATTATGTGCATCTTCTACACTCCCACCAGCATTATATGAAAATGTGTTTTCCTGTATTCTCTCCAACCCTGAATATTATAATTTTAAAAAGTCTTGCCAACTGATGGGTAAAATTTTGCCTACTTTTATAGATTGTCCTGACTCTTCAGACTAACAATGCCTTTGTTGTTGCTGTCAGTAAGCCTCTTCTCCAGCAGTAATCCCCTATCTGTCCATTTTCTTTTCTAATCTTGGACTGGCATCTCCTAAGATTTATGGAGCATTTCACTAGGTAGGTACTACTGGAAATATAAAGGCAAGGCTGCCTTAAAGAACTAAAAACCGACTGGGCACAGTGGCTCACACCTGTAATTCTAACACTTTGGGAGGCTGAGGCTGGAGGATCACTTGAGGCCAAGTGTTCAAGGCCAGCCTGAGCAAGAGTGAGACCCCCATCTCTACCAAAAATTTTTTTAAAATTATAATAGCTGAGCGTGGTGGTGTGCGCCTGTAGTCCCAGCTACTCAATGCTCGGGAGGCTGAGGCAGGAGAATCGCCTGAGCCCAGGAATCTGAGGTTGCAGTGAGCTGTGATGATGCCACTGCACTCTAGCCGAGTGCACATCTCTCAAAAAAAAAAGGTATAAGAATAAAGGGGCTCAAAGAGAGTAGCTAAACGGCTCTGATAGAATCTCCTGCTCTCCTCCTCTCAAACCTTTCCACTGTGCTTTCTGCAAGCCTAGTTCCACATAACACTTCCCGCCCACTCTAATTATTTACACAAAGCTCACTCTGGCCCCCCCCCCCCGCCGAAACCTGGCTCACTTCCTAAGAGACTTCATTCACCTATGGCACCCTCCAGGGGAGGCTGCAACTGCCACTCCTGAACCCCATATACTTATCCTGGGAGATGGGGTCTGCATTCTCCTCGCTCCCAGTGCTGCTTCCTCATCACTATTTTCAGATCAGTAAAAAGCTCCTTTGGAGATGGTGGCAATATGATACACTGTTTCTACCTTCTCTCATCTCTGTCATTCTCCAAATACTTGGTCACTCCTCAGTATTTATTGAGAGGTCTGGCACCTAAATCCTGCTATCATTCTGATGTCTTCAGTGTACATTGTAGAGTCAACAGCTAGCATCATAGCTGTTCATTGTGCACATCATTGTCTTCCAGTGTTCTTTCCCTCCTTCCCAATTAGAGTGACTCCAACCCACCTCCAGTGTCAGGGATACACTCTAAGTGCCGTAAGTGAATCAGACTAACACCATCCTCCTTGCTATAGGGTGGGAAACAACCCATGCCTAAGTCCATCAGGACATGGTATTTCCCAGCCGTAGCAATTAGTTGAAGGGTGGATGGGCATATTTCTAAGTTGGTACAGTCAGAGTGAAGTCCAGGAATTGATTCCAGTGGTCAAAAGTAGCTTGCTCTCTTGCAATTAAGCCAATACATGCAGGACAGTGGCAAGAGAATTAGACAATGGATCCCTGTGTAAGGTTATAAAATTCTGGATCCCCTAAAGCCCAGCCCACCTCTTGACTTTTCAATTACATAAGCCAATAAATCCCCTTTATTGTTTAGCTAATTTTAGACAGATTTTTGCTACTTTCAGTTGAAAGAACCCTAACAGACATCCTCCTCAAATCCAGTGACCTTCACTTTACAACCCTTTCAACCATCTACTCCCATGGCCACTCATCCTGGTTCTGGCCTTCCTCTATATTCTTAAAAATTTTAATCTTGAATGCACTATTTTCTTCAACTACGACTCTGAGATATCCAACCATCTCATTTCTTCTTCAACCTCATCAAAACTTCAGCCCCTGATGACTTCCCATTATTTTTTCAATCTAATAGCCTACTCCTCTATATTTGCCCATCTGGCCTGGATCACAGATCCTCTTTTACCCAGGATCTCAACTCCCTCGATCTCATGTTCATCATCTCTACTCCACAGAACTCCAACCCATTGCCATTCCAGGTGTTTTCTCTGGCTCAACTGTCCTCACAGGTGAGTACTGCTGGAAGAAGAAATCACTACCTTAGGGACTGGCACTGTTACAAATTCATGATTTCCCATTGCACCCACCCTCCATGCTGCTCAGCAAGTTCATGTGCCCAGCAGAGCAGGCACTAGGTAACTATTTGTCAAGTAACTATTTATGACTGGGTCCCCTGTAAGCCATCTTCCATCTTTCATAGCACCTATTTCAAATATATACTACTTTCTCAAGTTACCTTCTCTTTTAGCAAATCAAAAAACCTCACCTCTTCTTCAGGGTAAAAATAAGAGTTCAATACATGGAAACTCCCTTAATCCTTTGAATCTCCAACCTCCCCGCAATCAACTTTCTAGTACCACTGTTCATCCTTGACTCTTCCCTTTCACCCAGATATCCATTCATTCCACAAGTATTTGAGGAGTTCGTATGTACTAGGCAGTGTCTAAAAATATAGTGTGTTGGGGGTGGGGGGATAAAAGACAAAGCGAACAACCTGAGCAATGAGGACATAGGACACTTTTGAAGATCTGAAAGCTGTAAGTATGGCTGGTACAGGGAAAGAGTGTTTAAAACTGTGTCAGTTTTTGTGGGCCACTGTAAGAATTTAGTTTTTATCAAAACACATAGAAGGATTTTAAGTAGGGAGATGACACGATCAGATGTACATTTTCAAAAGATCACTCTATTTATTAAAGCTGTAGTTATTAAAGCTGTGTGTTTCGTAGTTTATTCTACATGCTTTCCAGTAGGCTAAAAATATTTCAAAAAGATTCCCAGGCCCTAATACAGACCTAGAATCAGAATCTTTAGGGAGACAGTCTGGAAATCTGCTTACAAAGCTCCCAGGAGATTCTGAAGAACTGAGCTAAGTCTGTGAACCACTGTTTTAGAACATTACAAAAATGAAACTAACGTTATTTGCCATAAAACTTTTTTGTTTATACTTGCATCCAGTACAGGTCTATAAAAATGACTTGAAAAGGACTTTATAAACTACCTGTGCATCACAAGCCATCCTCGTTCTCCTTCTTCTTCTTTTAGCTACAGGCTACCACTGGTACAACTTTCTGGTCAAAATGCCAGAGGTAATAAAAATTAAAATTAGCCAGGTGTGGTGGCATGTGCCTGTAGTCCCAGCTACTCAGGAGGCTGAGGCAGGAGTTTTGCTTGAGCCCAGGAGTTTGGGGTTGCTGTGAGCTATGATTGTGCCACTATACTCCAGCCTGGGCAACAGAGTGAGACCCTGTCTTTCAAAAAAAAAAAAAAAATGCCAGATGACTGATATCTTTCCTAATTCTTTCCCATTTACTCAGGAAAGTGTTCTCGCTACCTAACCTATTCTCCATCTTAACACATAATTACCTAGTGTTTAAAGAGCTATTTAAGCTATACAGGGTGAACCCACAATTATTCAAGTTACTGAAGAGCCACATTAATTTGGAAAATTGTTCAGCTGGGTTTTTAATGTATTATTTCTTTTTCCTTTAGAGATGCACCCTTCTTATTTTATGTTCAAATTAATATTAGAATAAATATACAATCTCTAAGAACATACAAATCACATGCCAGGTAGGGAGGCGAGAGAGGAGAGACAGGCATTTCTCCCAGATAATCCACATACATGAAGTAAAAATCACATATGCCCAGTTAAGATCATGTTCAGTCCAGTTTGTCTTATTTATGATTAAAAGACAGTGATGGAGGCTGGGTATGCTGGCTCACACCTGTAATCCTAGCACTCTGGGAGGCTGAGGCAGGAGGATCACTTGAGGTCAGGAGTTTGAGATCAGCCTGAGCAAGAGACCCCATCTCTACTAAAAAAAATAGAAAGAAAAAAAAGAGCTAGGCGTGGTCACATACACCTATAGGCCCAGCTACTTGGGAGGCTGAAGCAGGAGGATTGCTTGAGCCCAGGAGTTTGAGGTTGCTGTGAGCTAGGCTGACACCATGGCACTGTAGCCCCAGCAACAGAGTGAGACTCTGTCTCAAAAAAAAAAACAAAAACAAAAACAGGGATGGCACAGAAAATGGATAGTCCTCCAATCTGTATTTGCCAAAGGTTTTCATCTTTTTTCCTTGTATAGCTTCTCTACAGAGAAGAAAATGCTAGAAAGTCAGCTGATGCCATAACCACTCATACTTGGCAAAGTGCCAAAAGTGGACTCTAGATTGGGGAAAAAAGACAAAATAAAATAACCACGACCACATTTTTGAAATCAACTTCTGTAGAAGTGATGAAAGACACAAAAAGGCATCTGTGATATGGCCCTTCCCCAGTCTTGTAACCAAACACTTAGAAGAAATGTTTTCCTTCTTCCTCTCCATCTCTTCACACCTACTGATCCTTCATGGACATAAAGTGGGTAAAATACCACCAACCTCATATGTTGGGAATAGTAAAAGAAATTTATTTAACAAACACTTAAGTAGCATTTATGCTGAGCCAGGCCTATTCTATTTTACAAATATTATCACATCTAATCCTCCCAACAGTCCTATGAGATAGGTACTATTATCTTTATTTTACAAATGGGGTAACTGAGGCCCAAAGAAATAAGTAAACATGCTGGAGGTTACCAGCCAGTACTTGGCAGAATCAGGACTCAAATCTGAGCAAGCTGCTCTGAGCCCATACTCTTTAGCATCCCATGTGCTGCGTCTTTGAGATAATTTAGCCCCTTCATCAGTACCTGATTTGTGGCAACCTCTAGGAACAGTTGCTAACTTCACTATCGTCGTGATTTTTGTTGTACAATTCATTTCTGCTGTTCTGAAAAGCTTTTCCCAACCAGCAAACGTCACTTACAGCCCACAAAGTTCACTTATGCCTCACCATCCTGACCTCGCGCGGGTTTTCTGCTCTATCCTTCCACACCCGTGTAGCCCAAGCCTCTAACGCGAGGTGCACCGGCAAGGCATTTACTGATCTAATCAGTGAAGGTGGGCCCGGCCCGGCTGGTTCTCTCCCAGCACAGAGATCTTTGATAAACGCCTGCAGGAATGAGTGAACGCCAAAGCTGGGAACAGGTGTCTCTGCATGAAGAGCTGAAAGCCCTGCTCTCCGTTCCAGGACCTATAAAGATCGGGAAGAAGGTGTATATGCGGCCGCAAGATGGAGAAACCTCGACCTGAAGAGACTGGGGCAAGTGACTGGGCTCAACTGCAAATCTTAATATTTTACTTTAGCGAGCAGCTCATTTCAAAAAGTCAAAAACGTTGGAAGTTACTGCTCCAAGCCACATAGTAACTCAATGGTTTGTTTTCTTTCTACCGAACCGCGAGAGGAAGCAAGAGTCCGCAGCCGCTCTCCCCGCGCAGTAAGTGCTTCCAGTCGTCTGACCTCCACGCTGCCTACCCCAGCTTCAGCATTTCCCCTGGTTCTGAGTTCTCTCCCCAGTAGATCCAGGAGAATATCCTCGCCCCCACTAAACGAGAAGCTCACCAGGCTCAAGAGGGAAATCTACGAGGGCCCCACAGGGCTTTAGAGTTAAGGTGGAGTGTAAATTGCTTATGGCCTTTCAGTTCCGGGACAAAAACCACACTGGAAAGAGCCTGAGTCACCAACCGCGGCGGGATGCCGGATGACCCCGCCCCGCGCCGGCTTCGCGCTGGAGAACGGCGTTTCCCGTGAGCCCGCAGGCGCGTGGGGACTACAGCTCCCGGCGTGCTCCGCGGCCACCAGATTTAACCCTTCAGGGCAGGGGGCCGCGCTGCGACCCGCCCCCGCCCCATTCCCGGACCCTGCAGGGTGAGTTTTTGGAGGCTGGGGAGGACCGCTTTTTCTCTAAGATTTAGAGAGAGAGAGTGTGTGTGTATATATGTGTGTGTGTGTGTGTGTGTGTGTGTCTGTGTGTGTGTGTGTGTGTGTGTGAGAGAGAGAGAGAGAGAGAGAGAGAGAGAGAGAGATGGAGATGTATTCCCCGCGGGAGGAATGATTCCTGATTTTCTCAAAATGGGACAATTTGCAGTAATGAGATTCAGACGCCTTTTTTGCGAATGGGAGACCTAGTATCAACTCTCTGAACCCCAGGGCCTTAGTGGAATCACTGCTATCTTCCTCAGAATGCTACCTAAATATTCCCTTTCTTTTCTCCCCAGAACAAAAGTATCTAGCATCCCCCTCCCCACTCCCAAATGCCCCCCAGTCGGGCCCTCTCCAGCTCCCCTGGAAAGGTTTGTGACCTGGCGCCTGAGTCAGGGTTTTTATTGTACCCCTGGTTGGAGGGTGAGTACTCATGGAGGCCATAGGAGCTCCCACATCCTTTCGGATTAGAGAATTTAGGCCCTTTGTCTCCCAGAGCCGGCTCTTCCCCTACCAGGTGCCACCACATAGGGTGCCTGAAGGTTCAGCAAGAGCTTTACCTTTTGTTTGACTTGAATGACCATGGGCTTGTGGAAAAAAGTTCCTTCCTTGGAAACATGGGTAGTGGGCGTTAAACCCGATCCTTCCTCTATTCCCACCCCTAAACAACACTGGGTACAGGAGACAACAGAGAATGTCACACTCCCCTTTATGTTACTGTTCTTTCTTTATACTGTGCACAGTTCCAGTTCTGAGCTGGGGGCCTGGGGGCCTAGGAACTACAGGTATTGGGGATTAGTAGACTGTGGGGTTAATCTCACCCACAGTTGAAGGGTAGTGGAGGGATTGGATGGATGAGCTGCTTGGTTTTTTGTTTTTGTAACCTTTCACAGCTCCCATACCCCACTGTAACTTATCACAGTTCACACAAGCCTCCCTAAACCCCTCACCCCTTCCTGGCCTTTCCAGAGTCTAAAGCTGTTGGATCCCTTCCTTGCCTCACCCCTATCTCAGTGTCACTGGCAAGCATCCTATCCTCACCCCGGAGGTTAACTCCTCCATTCTGGGCAGTCTCCGGCTTCCTCCTGCTGCCCCCAGAAGGAACATTGTTCGGGCCACCCTTTGGGGAGGAGTGGACAGAGGGAAGAAGACCTTGGGGCAGGAGTCCTGAGCCATAGGAAGCCAGGGGAGTTGAGGGCAGGCGGCATATCTCTCCTCTACCTCATCCTCGCCACCGCCAACTGGCTTCCTGCCCCTGCCCCCGCCCCTTGACATCCCAGGCTCCCTGGCTATTTAAACAGAGATGGGTGCCCCCATCGGCACACTGTCCTTTGGCCACCGGACATCATGCCTCCCAAGAAGGATGTTCCTGTGAAGAAACCAGTAGGGCCCTCCATCTCCAAGCCTGCTGCCAAGCCAGCAGCAGGGGCGGCCCCTCCAGTCAAGACCAAGGCTGAGCCAGCTGTTCCCCAGGCCCGTGAGAAAACCAAGGAGCCCCCTATCGATCTCTCCAAAGTGGTGGTGAGTCTCCGGAAAGTGAAGATAGAATTTGGGGGTGGGGGTTTGATGGTGCGATACAGCCTATGGGATTAGGGAGTATCTAGAAGGTAGAGAATCAATGAGCACTGGAATGGGATTGGGGGGTTCCCCTTAGTCCCCCATTCGGAAGCATCCAGACTGATGGGGGATGGCTGTTGTCTCTGCTGTTCTCTCCCTCTAATACTTATGTATGCACTTACACACTCACTGCCTGCTGGAGGCAGGGCCTCTGAGGTGGGGAACACCTGGGTTCTGAGGACAGTTTGAAGGTGAATGGAAGAGAGCTGCTGCCTGCCCTGGCTGGTGGTTCAACTCAAAAGGCTGTAGCCCTGAACCCCAGGAGGGGAGGCTGAAGAGGACAGACTTGTTAGACAATCACAGCTGGGGGCCAGGGGTAAATTTAGCCTTTGTTCAGCCCCCAGTTATGTGAGGGATGCAGGGCTCAGGGCAGTGGAGGGAGGGGAACAGGTGGCATGGGATTAACCCTGTTCCCAGGAAACCCTCCCCCCCTATAATTCCTCCTCTTGGGATTCTCCCAAAGCCCAGAGCTGGGAATGGGACTGAGGTGGCTGGGCTCCCAGCCTGGTCCTTCTGAGCCCCTCCCCAGAAGTGGCTGCCAGTTGGTTTGGGAGGAGTGCTGGAGAGGGATTGAATAAGCCCTGTCATCTCTCCCCACCTGCTCTTTTCTTCCACAGATCGAGTTTAACAAGGACCAGCTGGAGGGTGAGGAGAAGCTGGTCCCCTAAGCCCACTGTCCAGTCCCAAGCCCCAGTCAGATCTTTTCTATTCCCCTAACCCCACTCCTGTCCATGAAACTTCCACACTAGTCCTCTTTTCCTCTCTTACCTGCCCAACTCTAGTACATAGTTTCTGAACCTTCCTTCTGTCTGGGGGTGGTGGGAACCCCTTGTCAACACTGACCTCTTCTTATACCTCAGAGTTCAAAGAGGCCTTTGAGCTGTTTGACCGAGTAGGGGATGGCAAGATCCTGTACAGCCAGTGTGGGGACGTGATGAGGGCCCTGGGCCAGAACCCCACCAACGCCGAGGTGCTCAGGGTCCTGGGGAACCCCAAGAGTGACGGTGAGAGGACCCTTAGAACAATGCAGGTTTTCAATTTTCAGTGATGAGATGTTGGTAAGGTGATAAAGGATGCTAGGGTGGATCTCGGGACTTCAAAAACTGTCAAACACGGGCAGAAAAACATTCTGAATGCTTAGCAGGATGAATGCTATTGAGGTAGGGGTGGAAACTGGGTCCTAGGTGATACCACAGTGACCTCTCCCTTACCTCTTTAACTTCTAGAGCTGAAGTCCAAGCGTGTGGACTTTGAGACTTTCCTGCCCATGCTCCAGGCAGTGGCCAAGAACCGAGACCAAGGCACATATGAAGACTACTTGGAGGGGCTTCGTGTATTTGACAAGGAGGCGAATGGCAAAGTCATGGGAGCAGAGCTCAGACACGTTCTCACCACCCTTGGTGAGGCAAGGACCAGAACCTCTTTGGGGTGGGGGGGGGGCGTGGACTAGGAAGGAGGTTGGCCAGGGAGGGGATTAGTGTCCTGCAGGTCATGGGCAGGAGACTGAGAAGGGCCCAGCCATGGGAGCAGAAGCTTGAAGGACTTGTTCCTCTAGAGGCTAAAGTGCCTCCTAAAGGACAGAAGAAAGGGATGAGGTGGGTGACCTGAGTTTTTGTTCTGGAATAAGATGCTTGTGTTCTGTGATCTGGTACGAGTCTCTTAACCCTGTGGGATTCAGTTTCCTTGACTGTTAAAGTGTTCTCCAGCATCAAGACAAAATGAAAAAGCAAGAGGCATCCATTACCGGGCAGGATTCCCTTGGGGGCTGTGGCTATGGGAAGTCTCCAGGATGGGAAAAGAGGAGGTACCACCCTGAAGTGCATGGCCCTTGGGTGGATGAGGGAGGGAAGGCAGAGGTCAAACGCTGTGTCTGGGGTTCAGGAGAGAAGATGACTGAGGAGGAGGTGGAGACTGTTCTGGCAGGACATGAGGACAGCAATGGCTGCATCAACTACGAGGGTGAGGGCCAGAGGAGCAGGAGAAGGGCCAGGGAGGAGGGGAGCCGGCATCGCGCCGTGTGAGGGCGGGGGCACCCTGGATTACCTGGGCAGACTGGGTTATCCAAAGGCCCGCCTCTGAAGCCCTTCTTGCCTCCTCTCTCTGCAGCCTTCCTGAAGCACATCCTAAGCGTCTGAGCTTTACAGGTAGGGCCCTCCCACCCCTTCACCCCATCTTGAGAGGCAAGTCTCCTTCCCTTCCCTCAGCCAGCGGAGAAAAGCAGGGGAGTGCATTTTCCTGTTCAGTTGCTGCGCGAGCGCCAGGGCTTGACAACTTTTGTTTTTTTTCCACAGATCCAGTGGGGTCGGTCACCCAGCCCCTGCAGGCGGAAGCACGTTCCAGCCACTAGGAGGCCACTTATTGTTTCAAAATAAAGACACGGTTCCTCCCTTGGTCTCAGACTGCTGTTTTCTTAAGGGGGGTGGAGGGAGGTTCCTTTGATCTTTCCCTTGTTAGAGGGGCGGATTTATTGCGCTCCACCCCAACCGCCTCCCGCTGTGAGGTTTCCGTGTCCAGGTGGGGCTATTCTGGAGAAAGGAACCACAGCGGGTCCCGCCCACCTCGCTACTAATGTAGCAACCATTTGCGTCAAGCCAGGCCAGGGCTCCTATTGGCTGAATCAGTGGAGGGTGACGTCATTGGGACGTACTAAGACTGGGGTTGGGCCTAGAGTCGGAGCCATTACTGCAGGAAAAGGTCCCGCGGAGCTGAAGAGTCAAGATGGTGGGGCTTGAGACCTGGGAGATGAGCGGGATTTGGAGCGAGAGGCGGGAAGGCACGGGTGGGGGCAAGGGAAACGGAGGGGTGGGCGAAGAAGGAACCTGAGGGCTTGGAAGGTTGGAGGTAAGGTTGGAAATTCTGGGGCCCTGTCCTGCTGCGAAGCGAGTCCCCAGCCTAGAGCAGGAGTTTATGGTTCAGTTTGTGAGACTGGGATAGAAGCTTGGGGGATCGGAGTTCAGATGCTGACCACTACTCTCTTCCCTGAGCAGTGTGACTTCACCGAGGACCAGACTGCAGGTAGGTAGTTTCTAACCCCCACTGAGGTTACCCTTAAGGAGAGGGACACCCCATCTAGCAGCTACCCTCTCACCCTAACATGTCATCTCTTTAGCACCCCCATGAGAGTACCCCCGGATTCCCTTTTCCCTCCTTCTGGATCCTCCATTTTCTTTTCTCTTTCTTCCTACCTCCCCTTCCACTCTAGATGTGAGCCCCAAGCACTGGGTGAGTTTTAGGTGGTGTGGGTACGTAAAACAACTTGGTCATCTAATGCCTGCTGTGTGTGGGGTTTGGGGAGAGTGTATTAAGCTGCCTGTGCTCCTGTGTCCCTTAATCAGCTACTTCTGCTTCTTCTCACCTCCTGTGATAACTTTTCCCCTCCCCAGCTTGAAATTGTGAAGATCGTAAAGAGCAGGGGACCTGATATTTTGTGAATATGGGACAGGAGAGTTTGCTAAGGATAGGACTTTGTAGCTCTACCCTCTGGAAGGTCGCTAAACTGGAGGGATGGGAAGTGGCAAGCTGGGATGACCCCAGTCCCAGTGCTGCTCCCACTTCCTTATAAGGACAGGACTCAGACTGGGCGGTGGCAAATTCCTGCCCTGAATGTGAGGTAGTGCAGAGAGGTTGGGCAGGCCGGCTGCAGGCACGGGGGTGTGTAAATGGATGTTAACCACGCAGCCAGGGGGGTGGGGAAGAAGGCTCTATCTTTATGTGGGACACCTGAGTTGGGAGGAAGAGAAATGGATCCCTCTTGGAAGACTTGGGTGCACAGTGTGGTACAGATATCTAGTTTCCTCAGCGATTATCAAAGTTGAATGGGTTAGCAGAGCTCTGAGGTAGGGTTTGTGTTGCCCCCCACATCCCCAGTGCTGATGTTCATCTGAATCCACAGAATTCAAGGAGGCCTTCCAGCTGTTTGACCGAACAGGTGATGGCAAGATCCTGTACAGCCAGTGTGGGGATGTGATGAGGGCCCTGGGCCAGAACCCCACCAACGCCGAGGTGCTCAAGGTCCTGGGGAACCCCAAGAGTGACGGTGAGGGGCCTCAAGAACAATTTGTGTGGTAGTCGGCCCACAGTTCTTCAGCTCGGAGCTTTCCTTTATCTTCTTAGGCCCCAAACTCAAGCTAGTCGTGTCTTGATTAGCAAATCCCATGATTTCCCTGCTTTGTGCAGGAGTCATCTGTTCAGTTGAGATCCCCAGAGTCCCATCTTGAGAATTTGTGTGACTTCTCTGGCCTGACACTTCCACCTCCTTTTATGACAGAGATGAATGTGAAGGTGCTGGACTTTGAGCACTTTCTGCCGATGCTGCAGACTGTGGCCAAGAACAAGGACCAAGGGACCTATGAGGATTATGTCGAAGGCCTTCGGGTGTTTGACAAGGAAGGGAATGGCACCGTCATGGGTGCTGAAATCCGGCATGTCCTTGTCACACTGGGTAAGGCTCTGTGCCCTTGTCCTTGAGCTGAGGAGCCACCCTGATATACCTTACCTGTCACCCAGTTCTAAAAACGCTTTCCCTCTGCAGGTGAGAAGATGACAGAGGAAGAAGTCGAGATGTTGGTGGCTGGGCATGAGGACAGCAATGGTTGTATCAACTATGAAGGTGAGGGGTGAACTGGGGCTTTCTCAGAGGAGGCAGCTATATGCGGCGGGTCAAGTATAGCATTTGGGGCTTTCCCTATCCCTGGACTTGGGCTCTAAAAGGAGCCAGGAGGCAAGGGGCAGGGCCTGGCCCAGCCCAGGAGTGGGAGGTCAGGTGGGTATGACAGGAAAGGGAGGGGTGATGTTGTGCAAAAAGTGGGAAAGGAATGGAAAGTAAAATAAATGGAATGGAATGTCTGTTTCCCCACTGCCTGACCCCTTCACCCCATGTCTGTGTCTTGTCTTCACCATTAATGTCTCTTCCTTCCTGCAGCGTTTGTGAGGCATATCCTGTCGGGGTGACGGGCCCATGGGGCGGGTACGGCTCCTCCCAGCCTCCCCTCTAGTTGATCTCCCCAGTGTTTCTTTTTTTCCCCCAACTTGTGCTCTCTAGCCCTTGCCCTGACCCCTACTACCATCTGACTTCCTTCTGGCATGTTTCTGCATGGAACTGACTAGGGAGGGGAGGGATTCCTCAAAGAGGAAGACAGCCTAGGGCTATGGTACCTCCCTACTTGGTTTTGCTTATTGGGCCCTGGGTGCTGGTGTCTGGGAACTCTCACCAGCTTACATACCAGTCTTGCTTTAGGGTGATCCTTTGGCCCTGGAGCATGGGTAGCTGGCATGGGGGGGGGTTGCCTGCCCCATTCTGCTGCTATAGCTGAATAGTCCTTTCCCCTTCCCTCTGCTGGGCAGCTTGGAGGTACCCTAACCCAAAACTCTGCCCTCTCCTCCCGCCAGTAGCTGGCAGTAGCGTAGGTATAGTTGAGAACTTTTCTGCCTCTGCTGTGTTCTTGCTGCTCAGGGTGGGGTGGGGGATTAACAGCTGGTGGGAGGGGAGCTAGGGGCAGGGAGAACTGGTCAGACTCAAGGTGGCTCTTCTGCAAACTGACCCCCAAGGTTGGTTGCTATGGGCATGTCTTCTCTTATGCTACCTTTGCAGTCTTATAGTCTCCTGGCCTCTGGTGTACCCCTCCTCAGCCCTGCTCCCAGGTTCACCCCACCTTTCCTTTCCTTTCCACAGAGCTCGTCCGTATGGTGCTGAATGGCTGAGGACGTTCCCAGTAACCGTAGAACCCGTGCCTTTCCCTGTGTGAGACTGTATCTAGTCTGAAGGTGTCCTAGGCTCTCTGGTCACAGCACTTTTCCCACCTTGTCTCTTTGGGATGATGTTTGCCATCAGCATTCACCAAATAAACTTGCTTTCTGTGCCCCTAATTTGGTTCTACTTTCCTTCCTGAGCAGGGTAAAGGGGAAGAAGGTGAGATGGTTGAAGATTTCTGCCCTGAGGCAGAGTCCAAGGCTGAGGAAAGCTGGGGAGGGGCCTATAGTACCATGCCTCATTCATCCATGCTACAAAAGCTACCCCTTGGGGGATTAAAAAAGCTATCAATTCCTGTAGGACCAAAGCTGGCCATCCTTGTTCCATCCCATATGAGGCTGAGTCTTTTCTTAGCCCTCCAGCTCCTGAAACTCAGCCCCTACTGTCCCAAGTACTTAATAAGGTGCTTTGTTGGGAGGCCTAGAGAGTGTTTATTGGAGGTAAAGCCAGGCCATATTAGTGCTGCCTGAACCTTGGCAGGGCCAGGGGCCTGCCTCCTCCCTAATAAAGGGAAGGAGTGAAGCCACTACTTCTGAAAGGATAAAGGTACAAAATCTCCATGTTGTAGGAATGTTCTCCCACGTGTTATCTACTTTTAAGGCAGGTGAGAATTTCAGCTCCTATACCACCAGTACAGTCCTGACAGCTGTGCTGTCTTTGGCCTTTTATGGTGTGGCACAGTGTCTAGGCCCTGTGGCTTAAGAGTGCCTGCCTCTCCAGTCCAGGTAAATGCCCTTCCCATCCTAGCCCCACTGCCTGCAGCCACAGGTAAGAGAACACAGAAGGCATCCACAAGATGGAACTGAAAGCAAATTAATTTATAAAAAAAAAGAAAAGAGAAAATTTACAGAAAACTTTGAACAGAAGAAAGGTGCCAAGACGCAGAGGAAGAGAAACACGGGGACATGAGGAACAAAGGGGCCTGGTGGGAGGGACCAAGAATTGGCATAGAGCCTGGAATCACATCTGCCTTCACATCAAGGATGAGGAAGAGAGGAGCTGGAACTGGGAAGTAGGAATCCAGGGAGCAGAGCCAAGCTGCGAGCTGCAGGTTGGTACTACCCCAGGTTGGGCACCCTCCTTTGCTGCTCCCAAATCCCTGTGTCCTCATCTGGGGAACCCCTAGCTATCAGCTGAAGTGCTGATAGTCTGGGTGGGAAAGGGAAGAGGCTAGGGGGTGACCCACTGAGTCATAAGGAGGTGCTTAAGTGCTTTTTGAAAATTTTAGGTTTTTAAAATTCCTATCCTTTTATAGGTCCCCTTTCTGTGCCTTCTCAGAGTCCCTACTACCTACCACAGGAATCTCCAAAGATAGGTTTTCCCCACCAAATACACATACGCCGCGGACATCAACTAAGCAGGTGACTTTTAAAAACAAAAAACCCCCCTGACAGTCAGAGGGAAAGGGATCATTGGCTGGGCTGGGGTGGCCTAAAACAGCAACAAGGAGGAAGCAGTGGGAGAGATTAGTACGAATAAAATGGGGGTGGAGTAGGTGAGGGAGGCTGACTCGGTCACTAACAAGGGGCTTGGGGAGACAGCTTCTGCCCCAGAATTTTAATTCCCCTTTCCTAACACTGTCACCACCACTACCCACCCCCCCACCAAAATGTAAAAGTTGGTTATTTTTTAGGTTAAAGGGAGCTTCAATGTGGCTTTTAAAAATCTCTCTACTTCCTTTAAGGACTTAATTTTTTTTTTTATCCATAGAAAATGCAGTAGTTTTGAGGGGGGTGTACCCTTAGAAGTGGTTAATTAGAACCTTGTATAAACACCTTTGCCCAGCCCTTCCTTTGAGGACAGCATTCCCGTCCTATCCTCTCCCAGACATTAGAAACATCTTTTAAACAGAAGTCCTTGAATAATCCGATATAAAAAGGCATGCCTATTAGGCATGGAGGGGGCTTTGGAGGGGCAGGAGGAGCTTTCCTTACGTAGTGATGAACTCTCCAGGCTGGGGAACGGTCCCAGTGGTGGGGGAAGGGCTGTTCCTGGAACGTGAGCTCCACAGGGGGTGAGGGGGAGAGATGCCTGGCTGGCTCGTCACTGTGGAGGTGGCACGGGGGTGACCGTGCCTGGGCTTGGGGCCGTGGGGTCTGGAGGCAGGGGGGTGCCTGGGTCTGTGGAGAAAAGGAAGATGAGTCAGCGTGAGCAAGAGACAGGTGTCCAGATCAAGGCCACCACAGACAAAACAGAACCAGGCATGGCATGCAGTGGGTGGGCAGATGAATGAGGTACCCACAATGTACGACTTCCTTCTCCCAATACCTTCTTGTACCTCACACTGGAAAAAACTGATATGCCCAAAATCATCCTCCTACCTCCAATGGAACTCTCTAAATGGGGCATTTGAACGTATTGGGAACAAGCAAAGGAATGCCAATCAATCATCATGCAAACAAGTAGCTGTTTTTCAAGTTTACAACTGAGATGCTCTGTGCCACAGGACTCCTCCGTGACCCACCAGTGAAAGGCCCCAACATCATCCCAGAGGTGGCAGCTGCCAAGGGTGGGAAATGGTGGAGGAGAGCCAGAGAGGCCCTTCCTCCTATATTCTAATTGTACCAGAGTGTTCAAGAAGGATTGTGGAAACTCTAGCACCTGATCCCTTCCCCCCATACCCCCTTCCCCTCCAAGGTGGTTCCCTCTCCCTCGCCCTTCTCCCCTCCTGGCCCCTTCTCACCTGGCAGTGGGCTGGCACTGGGCAGGAGGTTGCCCTGAACAGCTGCCACAATGGCAGGGCTCTGGGCTGCGGCGGATCCGAGCCCCGGCCCGAGAGGCAAGGAAGATGGCATGGTGGTGGTCGCCGGCAGGTTAGGATGTAGAGGGTTCGCCATGGACACAGGCAGGTTAGGTGGGGGGAGAGTGCCCGAGGCGAACGGGAGATGGTGGTGATGCCCATGCAGGTTAGGAGGAGGGGGAAGGTTAATACTGATGGAGTCGGCTAGACTACCAAATGGGATGATGGATGGAGCAGGAGGAGGAGGAGGCGGCATGCCAAAAGGCAAACCCAAAGGAGCATTACCCGCCACGCCTGGGTGCCCGCTGCCTGGCACTGCCCCTGGCATCATTGAGGGAGGAGTTTGTTGGTTGGGGAACGGTGAGGGGCCTGAGAACAAAGAGGAGAGATGGAGGTTAGAGGTATAAAATCTCACTCACTTTCACAGCAAGGATAATCTAGCCACTCTTTGGCACTACCTTCCCTTTTCCTGACAATAGAATAAGTGGTAAATCCTTGGAACAAAATTCCAAAGTTCTGGGTTTGGGAAGGGATCCCTGCTGGCTTAGGGACATAATAGAGATAGGCCCATCTATAGAGATTGAGGCCAATCCTCATCTCTAGGCCCATCATGTATCCCTTTTGAGACCTGGGACATTCACCTGGATCCCTCTAGCCAGCAAGAGTTCTGGAACGTATCACTTACCATGGGGTCCAGGGGGGGGTACCCCTGGTGGGACTGCCCCAGGCTGGGGGGCTCCAGCTGGTTGCTGCTGCTGTGGCCCTGCAGTTGACCCTGCCTGCCCAATCTGTTCAGAAGGGCCCAAGCTTCCTGGAGGGACCCCACTGCCAGGAGCAGGGACCACAGAGGCTGGAGCCACAGCCAAGCCATGGACTGCAGGTGGCCCAGCAGCTCCTGTGGGGGGGATAGGCTGGGAGCCTGGGGGCAGGGTTGGCGGTGGCTGCTGCTGCTGTTGGTGCATCTGTTGGAAGTGCTGCTGCCGGGCCCTCATCTCCGCATACTTCAGCTGCTCCATGTGGAAGGCTTGTCTGTCAGCCAGGAGCTGCTGCCTCTGATACTCCAGCTGCCAGTGCCAATTGAGTATTGTTATCCGATTTTCAGAAGATCCCAAAGGCAAATGCCTTGCCCCCTGCTTTGTCTTCTTCTGAAAGATCCAGCCTCTCATTCAGCTGGTTCCCAAAATCTAAATCTTGTGCTTGCGATTCCTCTGTCCTCCCCACCCACCTCTTGCGAATTCCCATGACCTTCATGTCTCCTGGCTGCCCACATGGTTTCTCATTTCAAGGAAGTTAATCTGGTAGTAGCCCCAGCTCATTTCAGCTCCAAAGTTTTGAACTTGCCATTACTTTGTTTTGGAAAATGCTTCCAGTGTCTCTTGTCAATTCAAGTTCTTTTCTTCCTTCAAAATTGGCTAACAACTCACCATTCTTAGGAAGCTATCCCAGATCAATTCACTAGCTTCTGAGCTTTGGCTTTATTCTGTGATCACTCAGGACTTATATACTTGATTTGAAATCTCTTAATTTGAATTTGTCAGATACTTTATGCTTTGTTAACTGTTTCTGATATCTCCATATTGTACATTTGATGTCTCCAATTAAACTGTAAGTTAGTTCTCTGAGGGCAGGGTCCTTCTCTTCTATTTCTTTTTTTTTTTTTTTTTTGAGATAGAGTCTCATACTCTGTTGCCTGGGCTAGAGTGCCTTGGTGTCAGCCTAATTCACAGCAACCTCAAACTCCTGGGCTCAAGCGATCCTCCTGCCTCAGCCTCCCAACTAGCTGGGACTATAGGTGCACACCACCATGTCCAGCTAATTTTTTTATTTTTAGTAGAGACGGGGTCTTGCTCTTGCTCAGGCTGGTCTTGAACTCCTGACCTTAAGCAATCTTCCCGCCTTGGCCTCCCAGAGTACTAGGATTACAGGTGTGAGCCACTATACCCGGCCTCTTCTATTTCTTTTTACGTCCTCTCAAACACACAAAATAGTTCAATACCTTAGCTATCCCATCCCCTTTCCAAGTTCACCTCCTGGATCTGAGGCCCTTAACCTCTTATCATCCCTTAAGCCTATTCAACCACTCAACAAATATTTATTGAGAGTCTGCTGTGGGCCAAACACTGGTCTAAAGGACCTCAGTGGCTAGGCTTCACTTGTGAGGCCACCTGTCCTTAACTGCGAGGGGCCAGCTCCCCCTGCCCTGGCTTGCCCTCTTTTGCTTTGGAGCCCTGTCAGTCTCTGCCTTTCTGCACTGCTGCTTTCCTCACCATTCTTTCTCACACACAGCCCTCCAATTTTAACCTGAGGCACAGCTCGGTCTCAAGGCGGGGTTCCAGGCTCCTGCTGACTCCCTAGGGGAGGCTACTCACTGCTTCTCGCTCCCGGTCCATGATTGTCTCCAGCTCCTCAAAGTGCCGGAGTTTGATCTCCAACTTTTTCATCTGGGTCTCCACCAGCAGGGCCACCAAAGATTTGATCTTCCTTTCCTCAACAGCAGCCAAGTGCTAGGAAGGAGAGGTGGGACAGAGTGTCAGTGGGAGGACCCAGCTGCAGACATTCCATAGGAGAGAAAGGTTGGGCAGAAGCTCGCAGGCTTAAGAATGAACGTGCTGTGGTCACTACCCACAGTAGTACAGGCCTGACATTTTAAAAGAACATGAAGAAGAAGAGAGAGTGACATAAGAAAAGACAGAGTCAAATCATGACAGGGCTAGAAACGGGCCCAATGGTAAAAAATTTATAAAGCTTAGAGAAGAGATGACTAACTCTTATCTCCTCTCAGGATAAAAATAAAAAGGAAATAAGCCAGCACTATTTAAGGGGTGAGTAAGGAAGGATTTTCTAAGTGAAATGGGATTAGAGAAGTGGGCATCTTTCTCCCTGGGGTCTCTGGGGTCTGGCCTCACCTTGGCCTTCACGGCGGCGGCAGCCAGGGCGGCAGCAGCGGCGGTGGACAGGTTGCCCTCACCAATGTCCCGCTCCACCTTTGTCTTCCTTTCCCCCTCCGACTCCACCACTTCCTTCAGCACTTCCTCCTGCCCTTCCTTCGGCTCCTTCTCCTTCTCGGGATCAACTGGGACAGGATGAGGGTTGAGTTAGATTTAACAGTGTCACCTCTCTTTCCTGTACCCCGAAATCCTGTTCTTGGAGGCTCACCTATTGGGTCCCCATCACCCTTCTCTGACTCCTTCTCATTGTCGCCTTCCTTCCCTTTCTCTTCGTCCTTCTTGGGAGCCTCGCTGGTTTTCTCCTTTGCTTCCTCCTCTACAGCACCCCCTCCTTCTCGGGGTTCCTGAAGTCCCAGCAAAAGGAGAGAAAATCAGGGGCCAGAGTGACTAGGTCCCACACAAAGGGCCCATGCTGGGACTGAATTTATTCCTCCTACTTCAGAGACAGCCCCATCCAAGACCAGCCCTTGCCCACCTAAGCTGAGCAGGGCCAACTGCCCCATCTCCACAGGGCTGTGAGTGGCCCTTCCACCTCCCAGCCAGGGCGATCCCTCCATACCTTGGGCTCCTTCTTCTCGTCTGTGGCTGGACCCTCTGCCCGTGCCTCATCATTCCCGCTCTCCTCTGGGCCTGTGGGAGAAGAAAGGGAAACAGGGAATGTCTGATACAGAGTTTGTCTCTACGACACTTTTCTTTCTTTTTTTGGAGACCAGATCTCGCTCTGCTGCCCAGGGTAGAGTGCAGTGATATCATCACAGCTCATTGCAACCTTAAACTTTTAGGCTCAAGCGATCCTCCTGCCTCAGCTTCCCAAGAAGCTGGGACTACAGGTGCGTGCCACCATGCCCAGCTTCTCTGTAACACTTTTCTAACAGCTCCTTCTATCTGCCAAAATTTCCGTGAGAGAACCAGTAGGGAGCCATGGCCCCTGAGGTAAAGTCCCGGGGAAAATAAAAACCCCAATTCTCCAATTCATGTGTCCTCTGATGCCAACTTGAGGCAGGATGGCACAGGGAGTCCAGGTGGCTCTGGCTTTTGGTGAAAAGGGAGAAATCTGGGAACTTGCCAGGCCTTACCGATCCGCTCAGGCTCATCAGAGGTGGTTCCTGCAATGCCACTGCTTTCCAGGCCGAAGGCTGGGTCCGCCTTGCCTGTTACTTTGGCTGCTTCCTCTACTTTCCGAACATGGGCCTCCACCAAGGCTGTGGGTACCTCTTCCTTCATTTTGGAGAACTCCTCTGCAAGACCCAGAGGGGATGAGGCTGGGAGTGGCACAGGTGGGCAGTTCTGGCTATCCCTGTGAAAGCTTCCTCACAAGCCCATCTCTTCTTCGAAGACCAGTATGGAGCCTAGACAGGTGCCTGAGCTGAGGCTGGCACAAACAAGGCCAGCACGGCAGCCAAACTTGAGGGTTTCATGGTCTGAGTAACTAGCCCTTCAAATGCAAACTAAGAAGGCAAGACCCCTCCCATTACCTAGGGCTGACTTTGCAGCAGCAGAGGCGACTCGGGGATCGACGACAGAGGCCAGGAAGGCAACAGTGCTCATAACAGGGTTGCCTGACTGACTGAAGGGGATGGGCTGGTAGGCCAGGGGGCCCAGGGAGGCCTCTGAGTCCTCCAGGTATGGGTCTTCAATGGGAAGTCGAAGAAAATGCAAGATGCACTCGTCCTGCGTGCGGCTTCCCACATGTTCGGATACTTTGTTCCAGTCATCTTTGTACATTTCCAGTGCCTGGTGGTAGTGGTGAAGACACAACTCCGCTTACTTAGCCACCTTCCTCGAAGGTCAACTCCCCCCATCCTACTAAGGGCAGCTGGCTTCAAAGCTCTCTGTGTTCTGGTATTTGTGTACTCTGCTGGGTCCAATGGGGATCTTGAAGTAGCACTAAGAAAGATATGGAGTTAATGAAATGGCCCAAATCCCTGGCCTGGAGCTATGTCCTGGGGCAGGTGCAACAGGCAACAGGAAGGGGAGAGACTGGGGTCAAGATCATGCTCTGCTCACGCCAGACTCCACCGTCTCTCCCCACTCTCAAATGTAGCTGGTAACATGAATATTTCTGTTTTTGTAGAAGAACTCTCTTTTCTTTGCCCCAATTACCTCAAGGAGCAGCAGGGTCTCCTGTTCTGTCCACTCTCGAGTGGCACTAGCTGCAGCTTTGCTCTGCAGGGGAAACACAGGCAGGTCAGGAGAGAGCAGCCTGTGACCTCTGAGGAACGAAGGCTCTCTACCCCTGAAGTCAGCCCACGCCTCATACCTTGGAGGGGACATTCTTTTTCGTGTACATGTCTGTGCGCAGCCCAAAGTTCTGCATGTCTGTTGGTTTCTCCTTGCCTTTGTCAGGAAAGTTGAGCATTTGTTGGGAAGCAGAGGTCTGCTATTTGTGGAGGGGAAAGAAAGAGTTGAGTATCAGTGACCATTGCAAGCCAGGGGCAGACAGAGAGAGAAAACAGACAGAAGGAGCTTCCTTCCCAAAGCCAGGGACACCCCTGGGTGGGACTTCCTCCCTCACTGCTGTAGCTCCTTTGCTCTCACGTCTCTTCTTCCCGGGCAGGGGCCCCCCAATAAAGGGGCAAATAAGAAGCCCAGCGGGGTCTGCAGCCCACCTACCAGCTCTGGCTTGCCCTTAGCCGTCTCTGGCACCAGGTCATCCAGCTCTTTGCCCTTTCGCCCAGCCTTGGTATCAGCATCAACCTGGCGGCCCTGGGGGACAGAGCTTGGCGTCATGGAGGCTGGGCAGCAAATGACCAGGCCAAGGCCCTGGAGGCCTCAAGACCAACTGCTGGGTGGCCCGCAAGCTCTGGGGGCACTCATGCCACTGTTCCATGTTCCCTTCACGATTATTAGACATGTAGTTGGCATGATATCCAATTGTATTCACATACATCTTTACAGGTTCTCTTAGGAGCTGGACAGTTAGGTTCTAGGCCTAGATTTGGTACTCTTTGACCTTGGGCAAGCCACATAACTTTTCTATTATTAGCTTCTGTAATGGATGAAGTGGAAAAGGAAAAAAAAAATGGAGGTGATAATAATTATGAGGCAAAAATGAAAAAAATGTGGAAAAGATGACAAAGTTTAAAAATTTCATGCAAGTTAATTTTAAGCTATTTTTCTCTATTTGCTCCATTCCCTACAGCCTGTCTGTTCCTTGAAGACAAGGAGCATCTCTTCTCCCTCAGCAAGTCCCTATAGCCTTAGGTACAGAGGCTGAGAATGCTAAACACATGGGGCTGATTCCTGTGGCCCTTTATATCTCATGGAAAAGAAAGAAGCCTCAAAACACTCCTGAACCATTACCCTAAAAAACCAGAAAAAGAAAAGTCCAAAGAAGCCCAGTCTTACCCAACCCATCCCATCCCCACAGTACCTCACCCTACCTGCGGGGTCTTGGGCTGCAGAGGCACCAGCCCTGATGGTGTGTCAGCCAAGACGTGGAAGTGAGAGGTGGGCGGAGGCCCCATTGGGGTTGGTCGACTCTCAGCATCCACCTGGTAGTTAATAAGACCCCACTGTTCTAGGAAGGCATGGACCCTGTGAGGAAAGAGACAGAGAGAGGGTCACAAGGGATAGCCAGAAAGGTGTCTCTTCTCACCCTCCCCTGGCCCTCTTCTCTGCTCACTGTACATCTTGGGAAATCCTACCTACTCCCATTGTTCACCCACCACCTAAATGCCAGTGACTCCCCAGTCTACATCTCCAGCCTGGACCTGTCTCTGTATCTGTAAGTATCTTTCAACTACAGACATGCTCCTTCTTCACTCTTCATTCCACACTTCAGAAAGCACCACTGCCATTCCCTCAAGTCACTCATTCTCCAAACCTGTCCTTTGCCTTTCCCTAGAGATGACTTTTACTGCCAGCTCCTGCTTCCTGCTGTCTCTACTTCTGCCAAGACACAGCCAGAGGCAGTCACCCTCATGTACTCACTTCCCTTCAGCTGCAAGACCCACCTCATGATGGCACAGACATCACCGGCCAGATTCCGGCGGCAGGCAGTAGAGGTGAGATACTCTTGTGGGTTGAGTCGGTACGTGTCAATCATGAAGTTTCGATAGGCCAGGTAGCTTAGAAGAGAGACAGAGAGATGAATAAGAGATAGAAAAATAAATGTATGTTGAGGTCTAAGGGGTAGGAAGAATAAGACTAATGACTCCTATATGAAAAAGATGGAAAAGATTATTTGATTCAAACTCTGAGTGCCTGCTACATGCTAGATGTAAAGGATTCAAATATGTCTTATTTTTCCTTGATGAGGTTTTTTAGTTAAATGAATCATCTCCTTGGCAATACTTGGGGATGTTTCATCCATCTTTTGAACAAGGAACCAGAAGGTAAGAAAAGGTGCCCTTGTTTCCAAACTCACATGTTAAAAGGAAGTCCTGACCCATGCATTATAGCTAGTTAGCATGACATGGTAAAAAATATGTATGTTTTGAAGTTGGAAAGATCTAAGTGCAAATCCCAGTTCTACCATGATGGCCTTGGCAACTTACTTCAATTATTTTATTTTATTTTATTTTATTTTTTGAGACAGAGTCTTGCTCTGTCACCCAGGCTGAAGTGTACTGGTGTGATCATGGTTCATTGCAACCTCCAACTCCCAGGCTTGAGTGATCCTCCTGGCTTAGCCTCCCGAGTAGCTAGGATTATAGGCGTGCACTGCCATGCTTGGCTTATTTTAATTTTTTGTAGAGACAGGGTCTTGCTAGGTTGCCAAAGCTGGTCTTGAATTCCTAGCCTCAAGTGATCCTCCCACCTTGGCCTCCCAAAGTGGTAGAATTATAGGAGTGAGCCAACGCACCCAGCCTACTTCAATTTTTTGAACCTCACTTTCCTCAACTATAAAATGGAACAACTGGTGAAAATGAGATAGGTCTGAAAAGTACTATTACAGTGCCTGGCACATCACAGGAACTCAAAAAGTGGTAACTATTACATCGTATAGGGTAAAGTTTGAGAACATAAGCCAGATTAAAGGATTCAGATCCTGGTTTTACTACTTACTGGCTGTGTGACCTTATGCAAGTGACTTAGACCCTCTGTACTGCAGTTTCCTAATCTGTAAACTGAAGATGGTAACAGTAACTGCCTCTAAGGCTGATGTAAAGATTAAATTAGTCAATGTATGTTGGACACTTAGGCTAGTGCCTGGAAAATAGTAAGCTCTCAAGAGATGTAGGCAATTACCATCATTTACTATCTTATACCATGAGTTCAGTTCCTATGCCAGCTCTGCTAGTATGTTGAATTCATATCATCTGATGACCATTTCCTTTTCCTTCGTTTTCTCACATACTGCTTTCCCCAGGAAGAAGAGAAGGAAAGAACCATACCAAGCTATGGGGAAAGAAATATGGAAGGAAGAAAAGATGAACCCAGAGAGAGGAAGCTGAGGAACAGCTGGGAAGAAAACTTGTTCAGTTCTCAATCTCACACACCTCATCTTGTATTTATCCGAAGTGTCCCTAACCACAGGAGATTGCCAAATCTCATCCAAAGCCAAGCGGGTTTGGCCTGAGGCAAAACATTGAAGGAGATAAAGACTTCTGAGACCCAAGCCTGTACTTTACACAATACTTCTCTCCCACAGAGCCCTCCCTTAATTCAAAGACTTGCGTCTGCTCTTAGTTCCTTCTCTTGTTTTTCTGTCAAAACCTACTCTTAGGAACCTGCCTGGTAATAGTCATTTATACTTTAATCCAAGCTATTATTTGTACTAGGACTATCTGCATTATAAATAGTATTAGGAAATATGGATTAAAAGGTTTTGTACTCTGTTAAAAGAATAAGGCCGGGTGTGGTGGCTCACGCCTGTAATCCTAGCACTCTGGGAGGTAGGAAGGAAGAGCGCTTGAGGTCAGGAGTTTGAGACCAGCCTCAGCAAGAGTGAGACCCCTTCTCTACTAAAAAATAGAAAAAAAAAAAAAATTAGCCGTATAACTGAAAATAAAAAAAACTAGCTGGGTGTGGTGGCTTGGTGGCTCCTGCCTGTTGGGAGGCTACTTGGGAGGCTAAGGCAGGAGGACTGCTTGAACCCAGGAGTTGGAGGCTGTTGTGAGCTAGGCTGACGCAATGGCACTCTAGCCAGGGCAACAGAGCAAGACTGTCTCAAAAAAAAAAAAAAAAGGAATTTGAAGCATTAGAGCAAGTAATTGTTTTGTACAGAACATGTGTCTGAGTGCTGGGCTGGGGCTGCCTAAAGGGAGACACCATGTCTTTGTAAGCCTAGCACAGTGCATGGCTCATGGAAGGAGCTCATGGAAGAAATGTTTTTGCTAAACTGAATGTTTTTGGATCAGGAAGGGAGAATGGGGAGAGGAGGGAGAAAAAGAATCATGAGCTGAGATTTCCTTACATCTCTGGAGTCTTGGACTTGTTCTTGCCGTTAAAAAACTCTGGGAGAGCCCTCCGCTCAATGGCATGAACGCTGCAAGAGAAGCCAGAGTGGTTTCAGGAGGATGGGAGCCCCAAAGGGAGGAAGAGCCTAGAAGGTAGAGTGGGAAAACGGCAAGAAACTGTAGGAAGGAGTTAGATGCTTGGGGAAAACTTCCACCAGGGCTGTAAGACTTAAAAGGAGGCCAGGAGCTCTTCTAAAACTGAAGAGTACCCTGGTCTATCTGGCTGAGAAAGAAATAACTTATTTGTAGGAGGCAAGATGGGGAACAGCTCACTGGAGGCCAGAAAATAAGGACTCAGAAGTTGGAGTAACAATACCTATTATAGTCAAACCAGGCTGCGTAGCTGGGAATGATGATGTGGTGGGTCTGTTCAGTCACGTTGTCCTCATGCAGGTCTGGATTCTTGGTCTGCTCCCCTTTGTTCCCCGTACTGTTCTCATCCTCATCCTATGAGTATGGAGGCTGCTGGACACTCAGCATTTCCATTTTCCCCCTAGCAACCCTCTGCTTCTCCCATACCCCAGGAATGTGGACACTAAAGATAGGTGACAGGAGTGAGCAGTCATGGGCCCCAGGATTCTGAAAGGGTCAGAGTTTTGAGCAATAGAATTACTGTAGGGTAGGAGGAGTCTAGGCAGTGAAAGGTTCTGGGCAGAAGGAACTTTATAATCACAAATAAGAATCACATAGAGAGGTAGGGCCTCTCTAAACTGGCTCCACCTTGCCCGTGGTCTCCATGCTCTCATCTTCCTGTTCATCTGAAAGAGAAAGATAGCAAGATATAAGGCTGGAACCTCCTGAGGAACAGGCAAGCCCTACCAAAAAGTCTTGGCGAGGTAGGGGAAAGGTGGCAGCTGAGTCCTCCCCCGCCCACAGCCCTGACTGCCTTGCCCAAGAAGCTCCCGTCTTACCCAGGTCAGTCATGGTGCCGCCTTTGACGGGGGCTGACTCTGAGTCCTTCTTAGTGTTGACTGCCAGAAAAGAGTCATTTTATCAGACAGATTCTGCCTAATTCAAACCCTCACCTCTCCACTTTTGTTTTTTAGGGGGATAAGGTCTCTGTCACCCCAGCTAGAGTGCAGTGTCGTCATCATAGCCCACTGCAGCCTTGAACTCCTGGGCTCAAGTGATCCTCCTGCCTCAACCTCCTAAGTATTTGGGCATGTGCCACCATGCCTGGCTAATTTTAAAATTTTTTACAGAGACAGGGTCTTGTTATGTTTCTCAGGCTGGTTTCAAAACTCCTGGCCTCAAGCGATTCCTCAGCCTCCCAAAGTGCTGGAAGTACAGGTCTTCTCCACTCTTAATATTTTTGGAGATTCTAATTTATCCAAAAATCTTCTCTAGCTGATCACAAATTATAGTAACTCTTTCCAGTCACAATCATTCTAGGGCTTGAAACTCACTTGCTACTTTCCCCCTTCTTCAACCAAAAATTCATTTAACTTCTTTTCGTGCATGCATAAATCATTGTCATCTTTGACAGGCCCTTATCTCCACCTATGTGTCTGTAAGTTCTTCATGGACTGACACTGGGTCTGACCAAGTCACTCTGTACAGGAGTGGTTAAACCTTACGCATTTTTGAAATCAGAGGACACTTTCCTCAACTGAATTCATACATGAAAGCTCAGGAAAAAACACACTTAGAGAGGAAGGCTGATTTATGAGGGGGTGGAAGCCAGAACTCCTCTCTCTTAGTGGCACCCCTAATGCCACCCGTGAAATACACTCCTGAAATACTTGGTGCTAGTCTATGAAATACAGACTGCAGACCAGTATTATAGAGCAATGGTCTCCAAAATGGGTTTCTCAGATAGGATGCAAAAGAACCACTGGAATATAGAAAGAGAATATCAGAACTTCTCTTTATATCTGTTTTTATTATCCTTTACATTTTTCCATTTTTTTTTTTAAGATATGTTTGCATGTGGTTTACCATGTTCCTAGAGCAGTGGTTTAACAGTACATGTATATAATTTGTGCTCAGATGTATTTTATTGATGGGAATGCATAATAAAACAGAATTTGGAGACAACTACTATCAGGTACAAAGCACAGTCCACAACTCAGATATGGATATAAAGTTAGAAGATGTCCATGGTTATAAAAATAATTTCAAAAACCAGCTAAATTTAAGGAAAAGATCCTCTCGACCTAGAGCTGGACCTAGGAAATCAGCTCACGCAGGAGGTTTGGCATAGTAGGGGCAGGACAGGGAGTGGGGGTGGTCCCAGGAGCTTGGCCTGGCCTATACCTGTTTTGGGCAGCGTCACCTCTTCTACGTTGGGGACTGGTGAGGGCTCATCCATGTCCTTTGTCAGGTCTTCTTGCTCCTCTTCTCTGTGTCCACGCTTGGACTTGGTGTAAGGTGTTGAGGGACTGGAAAGGAAAGAGAATGAAAGAGAACCCAATCATCCTTAGACAAGGAGCCCATGGAAACTGAAGCTCAAGCAAAAGGAAGCACAAGAACTCCAAGGGTAGAGCTGGGCACAAACTGAAACCAGTAACTACAGAGTAATGCGAAGCGGCAAAGGCTTTTCATTTAATTAAGCGCTCTCTGAGTGTATCAGTGGCTAGGACTGGAACTAACAACTGAATAGTACATAAGATCTCCTCATCTTCCCTCTCTGGACACCTGCAGTATCATGGCATACCCAGATCAGGCCCAGGTAGTCAGAGGAAAGGATTTCTTTCTCCTTTCAGCATGGGGATAGAGAATGAATGTGGGGGCCAGTTAGGGCTGGCATACCCTTTCTTAGCATTTTTCTTCTTAGCTTCTGGGGTCGGTGAAGGAGAGGGGGAGCGCTTCCTCTTCTTATAGTTCCCCCCCTTCTTGTCCCGTCGATCTGAATCTGGGCTGTTCACCTACAGGTTGGAGATTTGCGACAAATGTGAGCCTAAAATCCCCAGTGAAGACTTGTTCTGAGACTTATGCTAAGGGCTCCAAGAAGAAGGAACAGGATTTTCACCTCATCTGTCAATGTCCTAGCTGAAATCTTCTTTCGGCGGGAGACAGGGTTTTTGTCATCATTTACTTCATAGTCTTCTTCGTTCATCCATTCATTAAAGGTGTCAGTGTCCAGGATCCACTTTGCATGAACCTAAAGTACAGAGGCAGATCATGCTGCAGAGAAGCCTGGAAGCCACAGCTCTGTCTGGAGACCCTTAACAGAAAAAGCCCAGGGCACAGGAGCCTCTGTTTCACCTCCAAAGAGTGGTCTGGTCCTGGCATTCTTTTTGGGGCAGGGGGTACAAGCTCACCTTCCTAGGTTTCTCAGGAGTTGGAGCATCTTCCACAGATGCTTCAATTTCACTGGCTGGAATCCATGTGTCATAACTGCCATGGGAAATGAAGTGTGAAGTAGAATCAATGGCATGGAGTAGTAGAAAACTAAAGTGCAGATCTTTTACCGTTTCCATTTATAAAAAGTATTGGGTTGTTGGCTCATTTTTTGGTACGATTATATTTCCAACTAATATTGGGATTCTTTTCATTATGAAGTAATAAATGCACATTATAAAACACTTCAAAAATAGAGAACAAAAAGAATTACCCTAACATTACTACTCATGACACTCGGTATGTTTTCCCCAGTAGTTTTTTTCCATATAAGTTTGTTTTTACATAATTGCAATCATACTAGATTTTTTTTTTTTTGAGATAGGGTCTCACTCTGTTGCCCTGGCTAGAGTGCACTGGTGTCATCACACCTCACTGCAACCTCAAACTCCTGGATTCAAGTAATCCTGCCTTAGCCTCTCGAGTAGCTGGGACTATAAGGGTGCACCACCATGCCTAGCTAATTTTTAAATTTTTTGTAGAGATGGGGTCTCGCTATGTTACTCAGGCTGGTCTCGAACTCCTGGGCTCAAGTGATCCTCTCGCCTTGGCCTCCCAAAGTGCTAGGATTATAGGTGTGAGCCACCACGGCTATCCACTAAATGTTATTTTATATGTTACTTTTTGCAGTTAATATTGATCTACAAATTATCCATGGTATTTCATATGACTTTAAAGGTTGCATAAGAGCCCATTGAGCAGATATACAAATTTAGTGAAACACTTTCCTACTGTTAGACATTTAGATTTCTAAAATTTACTTATTAAAAATTATAATGGAGTAACCATTTCACACATAAAATCCCAATCCTTTTAGTGTAAGCCTTGTCCAATAAGTCCAAACCTCCCCCAAGACAGAGGATTCACCTAACGGGTGAAGGAAAGCAAATTAACTGAACTAAAAACAACCCCATAAGAGTGCCTTCTAGACACTCTTGATGTTCTAGGGCTTCTGGGTCTGGCTCTTGTACTTAAACTTACCTCAGGAACCCATCCTCACCTGTCAGGATAGTAGCCCCAGTGCAGAAGAACCTGCTTATCCCTCTTCATGACTGGTCGTACCCATTCCTCTGGGGACAGAGACAGACAAAGAAGGGAGAGAGATAAGCTAAAGGGGGGCACAAAAAATAACTCTGTTCAAAAGCCTTAATTAAGCACACTCCTGTTGTAGCAGGGGACTTGGTAATAGGAACTTAAGATGGTAGGAAGATTCAAGGACGAAAGGAGCAGAGCCCAGGTGCTGCATGGTAATCTGAGTAGTTCTCTGCCTCCTAGTCCAAGCCACCCACTGCAGTTGCCAGAAAAACCCAGGTCTCACCTTCTTCTAGGTTCCCTGGGACAGGATACACAACATGGGAGGCATTGTTCTTATCCTCAGTGACTGTTCCCTGCATGGCACAAGGAAAAATAGGTAAATATGGGGTCTCCTCTCTATTACTCATGGGTGTAAATAAACCAAAAGAAGATTTAGCCACAGATCTGCCTTCCTAATCAGATTTTGCTTAGAATGGTATTAAAGTTAGTTTGTATTCTCTAAGCATATACCAGCTGAGTGGCAGAGGGAAAATAGCTGGGATTGTGCTAATAATGGAGAAAAGTCAAAGAAGTAAAAATTGCTAGATAATCCTCTGAACAGATATCTACACACAGGAAATTTAAGTTGGCTATACGTCCCTATCAACGACATCTGCTCATTATTACAAAGTTCCAAAGAGCAAGGATTTCACTTATCTGAAATCAGGCAATCTCTAGCTCAGTGCAAGTAGACCCTATATTTTTCCTAGGCCAACACATTCTCTAGGAACAGTAATCCAAACCCGTTAGGACTGGGAAATGGGAGAAGCAGACAGGAAAAGAGAAACTCAAGGCTTTAACTCTAGCTTTTTTCCAAGTAGACAGAGCAACTTCTGCAGTAAAAAACAAGAAAATTCAGGGCTGCTTCTCAGTATGGAAAGCATTTGGAAAAGTGTCATGGGGTTTCTGAAACCTTTCCTGACTAGTCCACTTACCTGGTGTCTCTTGATAATGTCTTTTAATTTCCCTAGCAGTTTGGGCTCAATTTCCGGGCACAGAAAAATGTTAGGTCGAGACAGGCAATTATTCTGCGGAGAGAAGAAACAGATGGGATGAGATTATGGAAAAGGGGTGTTTTGGATTCTCATTGAGGGAAGAGAGATGACAGGGAGGTTCCTATTACCTGCACCAAAGACTTCTCAATGGTCATGAACATTTCCACGTTGCGGTCCATGCGTGATGGATTCTGGAAATCGTAACGCCGCCTTGTGAAGAGGCAATAATCTAGTGAATGCTATAGCTCAGGTCTGGGGATAAGGTGAGGGTTTGTGACTTCTTAACATGGGAAATTAGGAGGCAATCTTGCTCATAGCTGTTGCCAAAATCACCTGGGATCTGAGGTTCACTGATCTAAACTCTATGAAGCACTCTGTGCTTAGTCCAAATGAACAAAAAGAAGCTTGGGATGCCAACTTACAAATTCCTTTTCCTCTTCAAAACACACACTGACACACACACACACACACACACACACACACACACACACACACACACTCACTCACTCTTGGAGACTATTTTGGCTCTAACTCCCAGCCACTTTTCTAACCTAGTAAGTCAGGTCTATAGACCTAGTAACCTAAGAGACAAATAAGAATTTCTACCTGTGTTTTCCCACCCCAGAAAGACCCCAGTGAATCATAAAGGAGGGATTCCCTCTAAACTAAATGTAAGATACATTGAGTGACGGCATCTCACCATCCCTGGTCACTCTTGAATTTGTAGGCAGCTGCAAGTATGTGGCACAGGGAGCCTCCTGCTTTGAAATCCAGGAAACATTTGATCTACAAAATCAAGACAGGGAAGAAGCATGTAAGAGTTCCACTGTAAATTCTCTTATTATTTAATAATCCTTTCACGAAATCCCATGCTGATCTTCCTCTCAAAGGTGGAATTCTTTAACCCTTGTGCCATTGTATCAAGTGGCCCAGAAGGGGGGGGAGAAAGAAACCAATATTCAGAAAGCACCACCTTGTGCAAACACTTTACTGAGTTACCTCATTTACCATTACAGAAGCCCTGAAAGGTAGGTTTATTAATCTCATCTAGAGATGAAGGACCCAAGATTCATAAAGGTTGCCTAAGATCAAAAAGCCATCAAATGGCAAAGTCAGGATTTGAACACAAGCCTGTGCAAATCTAAACCTCATACCCTTTAACCATGCCATGAGAGACTCATGAACTGAGCCCAGATGCTTGGAGACAACTTGCTGCACAAATTATTACTAAGACAAAAGGAATGGAAAATTGGGGACTATGTCAAGCCATTAATGCCCTGACCAGGGACAAGGATGGTAGGAAATAACCTAAATCTCAAAAGTTACAAAATTTATAAATATTGTTAAAAAATACAATTCCCTCTCCAGTTTGGAGGATTTGCCTCCTTGCTTCTGCACTCACCGGCAGTTTAGTGAGCGGTGCATTGCTGACGTGTTTGCCAAAAACTTCTTCCTGAAACTGCAGCAACTGTACAACCAGGCTAGACAGGGACTTGTTGGTGGGTGGTTCAGCTTGTATATACTAGGGAAACAGAAGGAAAGAAAAATAGACCCCAGATGAATTGCTCATTATTTCCCATATTTCTTCCCCAGGGGCTCTAAAAGCATCTGGGGCATAGAAAATAGTGCCTTTCTCCCCGCCATGTCTCTATAAGGAAAATGGCAGAAGGGAAGCCCTGGATACCCCTAACCAGGAAGTTGAAATTCTGCAGCCACCAGCTCAGGTTGCCAGTGTTGGGTGCTGGGGGTGAGGGACACTTCCTACTCTTCCTCAGCTACACCCTGAAATTGGAGTTGTAGGATCCTGTTATCTTGGCACCTCATCTCCACTGAGAGTTGTAAAATTCTGAAGGTTTATGGAGTTCAGGTCATGGAAGCAATACTTTCAGGGCTCTAAGCAAGACAACTGTCTATTTTTGGGGGGAACTCTGTGCAAAGCCATGATTCCCCCATAATGTAACCTAACAAGAACGGTGCAAGGAGGTGAGGTATGGCAAACAGACTGGAGAGAGTGAACTTGTGCATTTTGTTTTTGAAAATGTCTTCACAGGCCCTCCTAGATGGGAAGGAGCCTGATGGAGGCTCCTTCTATTACCCAGCCTGATGGAGAAGAGCAAGACAATTATCTGTCCTTTTTGAGGAAACTGTATCTGAGACGAGCAACCCTGGGCCTTCTTAAACATTTCCATATTATGCTACCTAGCATCCTAGCCTTCTGTTTTAATTTAAAACTGAGCCAGGAGGCTTTCTCTTTACCTTTTGACCCCTGTTTCCTCCACCCTACTCAGAGTAGGGAGTACCTCTCAGTGGGAGGTGTAAAGAGATCTGTGATGGGGAGAGGTAAATGACAAAGAGCTAAGAGCATGAAAGCTGAACCAGGTCACAGTTGTCAATCCCCCCAGGGCCAGAGACTAAGCCCCTAGCCTGATCTCCCTTCAAAAGGTCAAAGGTAGAAGGCCTGGGAACCAGAGCCTCATGCTGGGGTACAGACAAGCCACAGAAACAGCAGTTGCTTGTCAGGATTCTGATACCCAGAGAGACCCCAAGAGCAAGGCCAGGCTCAACCAGCATCAGTGGGAAGTTCTAAACCACCCAACTCACTTCTGACAGACTGCAAAGCTGGGCAGGAAGAACTGGGGAGCTGAGAGAAAGCCAGAAAAAGAGCCCCTAACTGGGAGCAGTGACAAGGAAGAGAGGCAGACCACCTCTACCAAAAAACCAGGCCTAGAGACAAAGAAGACACCAGGAAGAGGTTTGGTGGAAAAGACAGGTAAGGATTCTTGAACCCTTTGTTCACTCCCTTATCATCTCCAGTTATGGGGTGGGGGGGTGAGGAGCTGGAGATACAAAGCTCACCCTAGCCTCTGGACCCCAATCCCAAGGCAATGCAAAGCTAGGTTGCAGGGTGACTGCATTGTGAAGCTGAGGAATGGTTTAAGAAGGGGCCGCTGCCCAGGAACTCCTATACCCTGGCTCCTTGAGAGGCTTTGTGGCCCCTTAGATGAAGGTGGGGGATGAGCGGTGGAGACAGGTGATCCCAGGGCGGGGACCCTTTTCAGACCCTTTTCAACCCCAACGGCCTGTTCTGTGGCTGTTTACTCTCCTGCTTTCATCATTGCTCTCTGAACATACACAAAGCGCCAGGGAGGCCTCAGCCCCGCCGGTACCTGGCTCAGTGGGGAGCTCTGGCGGGCGCTGAGGCGGGCGCTGGGGGGAACAGAGGGAGGGAGGAGAGCCCATTCGGCACTCAGTCCACCCCCGGCCCGCCGCCTCTCCCAGAAAAGCCGGGAAGGCGATGGCTCAGGGAGGGTGGGCTGCTGGCACCTGGGCCCGCCGGGCAATGGAGAAAAACAAGGGGCAGAGGGCGCAGCAGTGGGGGCGGGGGCTGGAAGCAGAAGCTGGGGGTGCGCGGCAAGAGAGCTGGGGGAGGGGCGCGGGCGCGCTGGGGGCAGCTCGCGCGTCCGCGGGGGAGGGGCCGGGGGCGGCTGGAGAGTGGTGGGCAGGATGCCGGGGAGCTGACGGGCCGCGGTCCCTTTGTCCCTCCTCCGGTCCCCGCGCGGCCCTGCCCGTGTACCTTCTTGTAGTTCTTGCCGAGCCAGAGGCGCACGTTGTCGAACTGGGTCACGGTGTCCGTGGCCTCGTAGTACTTCACGTTGGGGCCGCCGTCCTTCTTCCGCACCGCCATCTTCTCGCGCTCCGGCCCCGCCGCCGCCCGCCCCGCTCAGCTCAGCTCCCGCCTCCTCCGCCTCCTTCTCCGCCCGCCTCCCGCCGCCTCCCGCCGGCGCGGCCGCCGCCTCTCGCCGCCTGGGCCGGCCCCGGTGCGCGCAGCGCCCCCTGCCGGCAGGCCTGGGGTGGCGGAGGAACGCCTGGCGCTGGGCCGACCCTGGCGGCCTTCCTGGCAGCGGCGGCAGGAGCCTCGGGTGAGGCAACTCTTTCCTGGAGGGGGCGCCATTCTCCTGAGATCGCTTTTCGCCAGACGCGAAACCCTTTCCCTCTTTTTGCCTCTCAGCCCGAGAGTGGGATACCTCTCTATCCCAGCCCAAGGGGACGCCCGTCGCCGAAGGAGCCCCAGCCCATAGCCCCGAGTGGCCCTCACTTTGCATATTCCTAACCCCATGGAGCCCCTAATCCCAAGGAACCCCAAGCCCCTTTCCCCAAGAAGTTCCTTCCTTTCCTCCATTCCCAGAAGTTCCTCATTTAAACTCTTTCCCAGTCTCCCTCACCCCTTACGCCTTGTCCCACCCAGTACCCCCTCTCACTTCTCAGCCGGAGAAGTCCCATAGCCGCCATCCTGGGGGCCCAGTCCCTTCCCTGGACTGCTTCCTCCACAGGTCTCGCCATCCCCTCCTAAATAGATTTGCGCTCCTTGAGACCCCAACTCCTCCCTAAGCTGGAGACCCTCGCCTTCCCTCCTTGGGTCACCCGGTCCACCGGACCCTTTTCCTTTGAATGGCACATAGGAGAGGTAAGGAGCGAGGGGTGGGAGTCCCACAGTGTGTGTGCCTGGGCAGGGGCCCTTGTCACTGCCACACGTTCTCCTGTGTGGCAATGCGGACCCCTTCTGTAAGCGTGCGGAAAGGTGTGGTTTTGGAAGTCACGGTGGCCGAGTGGTTAAGGCGTTGGACTCGAAATCCAATGGGGTTTCCCCGCACAGGTTCGAATCCTGTTCGTGACGGATGTTTTTTTCTCCTTCACGCCCTGTAAGTAAGGGAACCCCAGTCCTCGCACGTGTCTTTCGTGTACTTCCCTTTCTGTCTGGAAAAGGGAAGCCAAAAGGTCTTACCCTTGGATTCGGGAGGGATGGGCGTGGTTTTAGGAAGCTGAATTATCCATAACAATTTTGACTGCTAGGATACAAGACACTTTCAGAATTCTATAACTTCACGCTTGTTAGCAGAGCTTTGGCGCACGTTTCATTCTTTTGAGGGGATAGCAAAGGATTTGGTTGAAGAAGGGTTAAGTTTTGTTTGGGAATGTGAGTGCCCGTTGTGTAGTATTAGTCGAACCCGGAGTTTCCTTTGTATTTTGTGACTAGACATCACACCTTGTAGGTCTGATTACACTGAAGACCCAGGAAACAGAGCATTCTCTCATTTGGATTTCCTTGTATCTCAGGTATCACAGGGCTAGGAGGGAATAGCCTATTGAAACATAAAAACTGCCGATCCAGCTGCAGTCAGGGTGTGGGAAGATAACTATCACTTTTTACTGAGTGTTCAAAATGTGCCAGGTCCTGTTTTAAAGTCTCCATGTGTATTAACCAAGCTAGGCAATTAATCTCTTCTGTAACCTCTAACCCTCCTGTACTCACTCGTTTCTTACTGTCCCCTAATTACTGATTGCGGGGAAGATCTCGGGTACCTGTTGAGGATGTTCTTTTTTTTTTTTTTGTTCTCTTGCCTGGGTTAGAGTGCAGTGGCATCAGCCTAGCTCACAGCAACCTCAAACTCCCGCTCAAGCAATCCTCCTGCCTCAGCCTCCCAAGTAGCTGGGACTACAGGCGTGCAGCACCACACCTGGCTAATTTTCCTATTTTTAGTAGAGACCATGGCGGGGGTGGGGGAGGGGGGTCTCACTCTTGCTTAGGCTGGTCTCGAACTCCTGAGCTCAAGGGATCCTCCCGCCTCGGCCTCCCGGAGTGCTAGAATTACAGGCATGAACCACCGCGCCCCCAGAGGATGTTCTTTTTGTGTTATTTCTTGCACAACAGCATCTTCTCCAAGAAGAATCCCAAAGGGTAGAGGTTTAAGGGTAATTCATAGAGATTTTTACACATTTATGCCTTAGAGTTTCCCACCTTCATACCACTGCTCAGGCTGTTCTTCTCAGCATCACCCTCACCATTGCCTCCCCGCCCCTCACCAACATCACTTTCCAAAATGTTCCACATCCTTTAGGCCCCTCCTCTTTGATGTTTTTGATTACACTGAGTGAGACCTTTCAGTCCACCACCATTCTCTGATGGAGATGCATGCAAGGCATCTCCCTTGACATGATTCCACAAAAATAAAATAAAAACAAATTCTGTTTATTCTACCTTCTAAATATGTCTCAGCCAGGGCGTGGCTCAAGCCTCTAGCTCTCTGGTCCCGCACCTCCAGCATCTGCTTCCAGCCTCTGCCCCCACTGCTGTGCCCTCTGCCCCTTGTTTTTTTCCCCTGCCTGGTGGGCCCAGGTGCCAGCAGCCCACCCTCCCTGAGCTATCGCCGGGCTGGGAGTGGACTGAGGCCGAGGCAGGAGGATCACTTGAAGCAAGGAGTTCAAGACCAGCCTGGGCAACATAGTGATACCCGCCCCATCTCTTTAAAAAAAAAAAAAGCCAGGCTTAGTGGTTACTGGGGAGGCTAAGGCAAGGGGGAATGCTGGAGCCCAGGAGTTTGGGGCTACAGTGAGCTGTGATTGCACCACTGCACTCCAGCCTAGGTGATAGAGTGAGACTCTGTCTCTAAATAAATGAGTAAGTCTCAAATCTGCCCATTTCTCAGGGGCGAATGCAGGCTGGTCCCACCGCTTGCTACAGCCTTCTGTGGAAAGTAGTGGTATTTATAGGGACTACATGAGTTAATATATGCGGAGCTGCACTAAAGCATCCACACTGCAGCCCAAGAACTTAAACCCTTTCATGGCTGCTTTTTATGTTGCAGGATCTTTTTCTTACACCACTCTTCCATATTCACTACATTCCGTCCACTGCCAATCTTTTAGTTCCTGGTACAGTTATTTGGCCTTGTTCAGGCTGTTCTCTACCTGAAATAATCTTTCTCAGCCTCATCTTCTACTCAGTCTCCACCTAAATGTTGGTTTTCCTGGGAAGTCTTCTCTGACCACCTGTTGCCCACCACATCCTGTGCCCTAATCTTCTTATAAAGTAAGTCTCTTTTCCCTTGTAGGATATAAATTCTTGACACTTACAAACCACTCAGCTTTTAAGTTTGTTGCATAAATGGATTTTTTTTTTACAGTAGTTAAGTGTATATGTTTTAATTTTTTTCTTTTTTTCTTTTTCTTTTATTGAGACGAGGTAGACAGTTCTCCAACTCCTGGGCTCAAGCGATCCTCCTGCCTCAGCCTCCCAAAGTCCTGGGATTACAGGCATAAACCAGAGAACCCTGCCTGTTTTAATCTTCACTCAGATTGGACTATAAGCTTCTCGAAAGTTAGGACTGTGTATTTTGTTTCTTTGTATCTCCTGTACAAGGGCTTATACATAGATTTGATCAAATATGTACTGAATGAATTAATAGAGTAGATAGAATCTAATAGGCTCAGTCCCCCACTTCCTACCAAGTCCCATTTTGCGCATGCTCTCAGATTTAAGTATCTGGAGAGCCAAGACCAAAATCGACCAGCAGAGGGCAACTGACAACTATGTAGTGAAGGGAAGAAGGCTCCATGGTTTACAAAATGGATGCTCTGGACCGAGGAGGGGAATGTGGCAGAGGTAGTTCTGGTACTTGAAGATCATCCCTTTCACTATCAAATGGCTTCCCTTGCACTTTTTGGGAGAGGTTAAGGCTTCGAACCTTAATGTACAATAGATCATTTAAAATTTCTACCATTCCCACAGCCCACCCTAACTCCCCAATTCCTTCACCCTTCCCCTCCCCCAACTTAAATCCTTTTTTTTTTTTTTAGACACGGTCTGCCTGGAATAGAGTGTAGTGGCATCATCATAGCTCACTGCAACCTCAAACTTCTGTGCTCAAGTGATTCTCCTGCCTCAGCCTCCTGCTACAGTATATGACTTTGCTCATCTTCCCTGAAGTTACTTTCTTCACCTGGCCTGGCAATCCCACTCATTTTAACCTTTTTTTCTATACATATTTTTAGCTGTCCAATTAATTTCTTTCTATTTTTGGTAGAGACGGGGGTCTTGCTCTTGCTCAGGCTGGTCTCGAACTCCTGAACTCAGAACGATCCGCCCGCCTCGGCCTCCCAGAGTGCTAGGATTACAGGCGTGAGCCACCGCGCCCGGCCTTCATTTTAACCTCTTAAAGGAATCTTTCCTAACACTTTCAAATTCTACTCAACTGGATCAATCCTTCATGAATTCAGAACAAAGAAAACACCATCTTCGTTTGACACTTCTGAATCGCCACTTTTTTTTTTCCGGATCACTGTTTTCTACTTTATTTTTTAAATAAAATGTATACTTTTTTGCCTCTAGCTCCATAGTATTTTAATACCCTGCCCTCTGGTTTCTGCCTCCTGAAGTTTTTTAAACATTAATAGAAACCAAACTTAATAGTCTCTTCTCAATCTCCATCCTTTGCTGGATTTGAAAACCATAGATTCCTTATTGGCCCTCACTGTTGTTTTTCTCCTCCTTAGAATACTGTTACTCCATCTCATTTGTTTTTTCCCTTCTCCAGTGGAATTCTACCAAAGCTTCTTTCTTCTCCCTTCTCCCAAGACAAAATCCCAAAGCCACCTTTCCAGTCCTCTCAGCCAAACTATGATCTTTTATCTTCAGCTACCTACATGTCTACCTAGTTGACCTAATGTCACCTAAGATGCAAACAAAACTTCTCTTCCTCTCACAGAATCTCAATTCTCAACTGTTTTCATTTTTGTTGATACCACTGTTCTCTCAATTTCATCTAGTTTCCACCCTTATTTGACATTTTCTTTGCTCCTATGCCCATTATTCATTCATCAGTTACTTCCTTCAGCATATCATCTTAATTCATGCCTTTGTTACAATGGCATTTTAGGTGCCCCAGTTTCACCACACTTAAATCCACCCTATAGTAGTGTGATTACTCTACAATGCTGCTTTCATCATATTATTTCTCTATCCAGGAACCTCAATTCCCCATGTAATCAAACACAAGCTTCTATTATCAACATACCCTGCCTAAATCTTACCCTGAAATCTTCCCAGTATGATACCTCCCATCTAATCAGGCTGGTCATTTCCAGGTGACAGACTAATTCCTGCCTTCTCTCATGACATTCCTTCTGTCCCTTCACCTTACAACCAGCTACTAGCTAACACCACCCTATAATGATCTTTTCAGCTGTAAATTCTTAGATCTTAACCAAAATTGCTTTCATGTAACTAGTATTTTTTAAAAGGCTAATGTTTGGGGAATCTCACGTACAAGAACTTACTATCCTCTTCCAAGTTATTGACTTATCCACATTTTAAGAGGCTTGGCTGTCTGGAGTTTATCCAGTAAAGCAAATCATCAGAGGACTTCGGCTGAAATGATTTAGCCTACATTTGTTTCAGTGATGCTGTCATGGGACAAAACATTTCTGGAACTCCCTCACAGCTAGTTTATGAGCCATATTTAGGTGATTCATTACTTCAAAAAATTTTTTTAACAATTAGCCAACTTTATCATGTATCTATTCTCCAGATTTTATTCTAGATTACTTCTGGAATTCCCCAAGGTCCCATTCTTGGCCTTCTTCTTGTTCTCTCCTTTAATGTTTGCATTCATTCCTAGCATTTGATCACCTCTAGGTGGATTAACACCCAAATCCACATCTTTAGTCCTAACTTCTTGCTCTTAAGCTCCAAAGCCATGTTTCCATTTCCTGGCTAAACACATCTATGTGGAAGCACTTCCAACCTAATGTGCCCCAAATGAACTCATTACTTCACCCCCAAAACCTGCTTATTCTCTTCTCCTCCCTATTTAGGTTAATGATGCCATGTTCTCTGGAACTGGAAACATGGTCCTGCCAGAGTCTGGGCAGACTGGAAACCTCAGTCTTTATCTGTGACTCATCTTTGGTTACTTGCCCACTGTTTATAGGCAATGGTTAGGATCCCAGGCTCTGGAATAAATTTTCGGGTACAAATTCCAGTTCTGATTATGAGCTACAAGAGTTTTATCCTCTGCCTCGTTTCCTCACATAGAAAATGGAGGTGATAATTATAGTGCCTCTTTATTAAAAGTTGTTGGGATGGCCAGGCATGCCTGTAGTCCCGGCTACTCAGGAGGCTGAGGCAGGAGGATCATTTGAGCCCAGGAGATGAAAACCAGCCTAGTCAACATAGTGAGACTCCCTCTCAAAGCAAAAAAAATTGTTGAGATGACTCAATGAATGCTTAATACTTAGAATGGTGCCTGACTCACGGTAAATGCTCAATCTGGCCGTTACCCACGTTCATTACTGCCAACATCCAATCCTGTTCAGAACTTAGGTCCAATGATTCCCTGAGAGGCCTTCCCTTCGGCATCTAGCCAGGTAGGTAGTTGAATTCTTTCCTGCTGGTTGTCCCCTTGTACTTAGTCCATATCTGTTAGCAACATACTATTCTATATTTGCCATTATTTGTTCAAGTGTATGTCACTATGCTACAAATTCCTTTAAATTGTTTCTCAATAATATTAGTATTTATATATCTCAAATGACTGGCCCCATGTGCTGTAAATGTTAGTTGAGTGAATCCAATCAGTTCCCAAGACCTGTCAGTTTTCCTCCCCAAATGTCTTCGTCCCCTCTTTCCTGCTCTATTTCAAGACCCTATCCTCTGCATGAATTACTACAAAGTTGACACCAATTTCTTGCACTCTTTCCAATGCCACCAGAATTGTGGGTTAGAAGTCATTCCTCTTCTCAAATACTTAACTGTAAAATAAAAGTCCAAATTCCCTACTATGCATTCAAGGCCTTCCAAGAATTGGCCCCAAATTATTTCTAGTCTTATCTTCCGTTACTTCCCTCAATAAACTCTAAATTCCCAATTACACTAGTTTCTTCCTTCTTTAACATATCCTATTCTAAACTTCACTTGTTTTTATTCATGCTGTGAACTCAGCTTAAAATGGAGGCTGCAAATCGGTAGACCCTAGTTTTTGGTTTTGGCACACAGCTTTTTTTTTTTTTAATTTGATATATTTAAAGTTGTGAGATTTAGCATAAACATTAGGATGTCCAGAATTTTTTGAAAAATCAAAAGACCTGGCAGTACCAAGTCCGTGTTCTTACACAGTAGCAACCAACCAGAGCTGCGCTGCCAATTGACCCCTTTTCTCACTGCATGTATTTGTCACTTAGCCAGGTTTACAAAAATCTCTCAACAATACAACTGTACAATGAAGAGATCAGGCTAACGGTGGGGCAATTGGACATATCTCCTGATGTTACAAAATATAAAGAATCTCTCTCTCCTGTGATGTCTTCTATCCCTAGAACTGTTTGATTTGAACCTCTCAAGACTCTAGAACTTATTTTGTTTAGTAAAATAGGGACTAGAGGAACAAGTTAAAGGACACTGAAGAAGCAATCCGTAAAGTCCAAAAGAGCGTTGTCCAGGACAACTGGCCCAATCTCTTCAATAAATTAGTGTTACATGAAAAAATGTTGTTCCAGGAATCTAGATAAAGAGGGTAAAAGGGAAATAAACTGAAGTAATGCATGGTCTTGGATTGGATCAAGGTTTAAACAAAAATTAGGTGTAAAAGGAATTTTCTTGGGATAATTAGGGAAATGTAAATATGAATTGTAGTAGATTATTAAGGATATGTTAATTTTTAAAAATCTTTTTTATTTTTATTTTTTCTTAGAGACAAGGTCTCACTCTGCTGCCCAGGCTGGAGTACAGCGGTGTGATGATGGCTTAGTCTCAAACTCCTGGGCTCAAGCAATCCTCCTGCCTCAGCCTCCCAAGTAGTTGGGAGTATAGGTGTGCATCACCAGGCCCAGCTAATTATTCTATTTTTTGTAGAGACGAGGTCTTGCTCTTTGCTCAGGCTGGTCTTGAACTCCCAGCCTCAAGCAATCCTCCCACCTTGGCTTCCCGAAGTGCTAGGATTACAGGTGTGAGCCACCACATCCGGCCCCAGTACAATTTTTTGCAAAAGCAGGCAGCAGGTTGCAAGCTGACCTCTGATCTAGAACAAATAATACTTCTGAAAAGCCTTTCCTGATACCTATCAGAATCAGTGGCTTTATATTCCTCTGCTCACATATTACTAGTAAAGCCACTTAGCACATTTATTGTGCCCTATTATATACTCATCTCCATCAGCGAGTAAGTTCTTTGAAGGTAGATGTCATTTTGCTACATGCACCTCCCCATCCCCACTCTCGTGAGCATCTTGCAGGGTAGACATTCAATGAATATTTGTTTCCAAAAGCCAAATCTACCCTAAAAGAAAGATTTGGTGCCATTCATGACATACAAAAGAATGAGCAGCAGGTTCTAAAAGTACTTTTGACAGTTTCAGGAAAGAAAAAAACATTACTGGTATCACTACGGTATATATATTGCCTCTTATGCTCTATATTGTGACGTGTTCATCAGTATTTTATAATCATAACTTGTACGTATGAAAGCATAGATTCAGTGAGCACAGGAATGCCTTTTTTTTCCCCAAGCCATTAGAGTATCTAGATTACTATTAGATTTACATTAGGTGCATAAAAAATTAGGTGCATAAAAAATGCTCAACAAATTTAAAATATATTTCTGTGGGAGATTTCCTTTTCTTCATGACAGGGAAAAGGGGGCAGCAAATGCTTATAAAAAGGGTTTATCAAGATTTGACAACCACAGCAGGTATAGTTGTTTCAGGTTTCCTTCCTCACATTTACTTTCTTGGTTTAGGAAATGTTGGGAGATGGAGGCTTCCCTGCCTGCAGGAGAATTCCAGATTCCAAAGCAAAGTTGCTTTTGGGACAAGGGAAAGAGATACATTATCTTGTGTAGAAAGTATCCCCAAAATCCAGGAGCACTTAGAGAAGACATGGAATTTAGGGTAAAGGCAGACCCTGGGAAGAACACAGTTCAGATCACTGGAGAGAGCTTTGGTTGTTAGGGAACAGGAGACAGGAGGGAAGGATTTAGGAACACAGGGCAAAGCAGATGTGAGGTGCATACTATTCCCAGACAGACATCCTCTGGAAACAGAGGTTAGCTCCAAGATAAGGGTAGGTAACAAAGCAAGGAAGAAGTAAGCAGAATTAGGGTGATAGAAAGGCAAAAGCAGAGAGAAAACCTTCAAAACAAGGGGAGTGATGCTGAATTAAGAATTTAGAGTTGAGTAAAAGGTTTATTATTAGTACAGTCAACACCATGGAACAGCACAAACAACACAACCAGCAACCTGCAGAGACACTAGTGCAAAGGGTAGGGAAGCCTTAACTGGGCTTCCTGGCTCCATCTGAGGGTGAGGACAGGAGACTGTGGGCCTTGATAAGGCAGGCAGGGGCAAAGGGGAGTGGAAGAAATGTAGTAACCACACTAAGTATAGCAGCGTTTTCAAATTCCTGAGCACAATGTCCTGGAGCTGGAACATATGACTGTTCCCTACTCCCCTCAAGCTGCATCCCTCCACCCCAATCCCAGTGGAGCCATGACCCAACTACCCAGACCTACAGCAAGCTGGCCTGGAAAAAAACTCCAAAAAGAAAAGGAGCCATTATATGGTGGAGAGGAGCCTTTCTCCCTCTCTCCAACCCCAATCCCACCTGCATATTAAAGTAATCACACCTACTATCCCTCCCCTTCTCACTCTCCCAACCATCCTAGGAATCAAGGAATGCCCCAGGTAGCCTGAAATGGAGCTGAAGTCCTTAGCGGGGTGTGGATGAGGCACAGCACAGCCTGTACTTAGAGACACAGAAATATAATTTATATCTCATTTGCCTGGTGAAGCTTAGAACCCAGCTATATAGCTCCAAGGAAGCTTGTGGGGGCGGGGGGGCGGGCACAGTGGGGGGTGAGGGGAGTACCTTCAAAATTAATACTCTAACTCCAGAGTTTTATGATGAGACCCTGGAAGGGCTAGGAGCAAGTTTTCCCAAGGGCACAGGCATTGATGCTGGACTGTCACATCTATCAAGGGAGTAGAGGAAGCTCCTCATTTCAGATGGGGTTTTGGAGGGTTGGGACAGACTCATAAGTTCAGCCAAGGACTCCCTTAGCTCTTCCTATATTAAAGCCAAAGGTTGTGCTGAAAACGAGAAATATGAAACAGACCCCATCCCTGTCCCACCCTATCCAGAATCCCCACAATAGAAACAGCAAAAGAAAAGTTTTCAGTTTTGTTGATTTTTTTTTTCTTTTTTCCTTTCTTAAAAAAAAAGTAAATAAATTAAATTGCCAACAGTGTGGCTGGGCTAGAAAGTGGGATAGCCATAACCAGGCCATTCTTAAAAAAAAACAAAAAAAAAAGTGTAGAGAGGGTGGGGTTTGTGAAATATAAACAAACAGTGGCCAAGGGAAATTATAACTAACTACAATCACAGAGCTGGAGAGGGGTCTATGGAACTATTACAGCCCATGCCACAAGAGGCAGTACCTACCCTACTTCAGCAAAAGCCTGAGAGCAGCTTTTTGCTGAACACAGAAACCCCAACAGACTAACCCCTAACCCCAACCCTGTCATTCCCTAACTATGAAAAGTGTAGGAAAGAAGAAATCTGGAAATTTTCAGCATCCCAACCTGCATAACTGCAGGCCCAGTGGGAGCCTGCACCTTTAAGGTGGGCTGAACAGGGATATTGCTTGGCACAGAGGTCCAGTCTTCTCCTAAGGGCCATCAGTGATGGCCAATTACAGGCCTCACTATTTCTAGGGTTGGTTCCACCCTTACCTTTCTTTAGGATGTCTGTTCCCCAGAACTGCCCTCTAAATACTGCTTAGAGTCAACGGGCCTGCCTACTCTGATTCCCTGGTTTTGGAAGAGAGGGATGATTAGATTCCTTACTCCACCCTGATCCTCTAGGGAAAATGAATCTCTTTGTGCTTTCTGAATATATCTAGAACCAGAGATTAGGCAGGAAAATGGACAGAGGTGGAGATTCCCCCCCGCCCCCCGAGACTGATAATTTACAGACATTTTAGGGGAAGAAATATGGCAAAAGGAGGAAATCTGGGTTTCCCACCTGAAAGGTTGAGCAAAGTGCCCCAGGGCCCTTCAGTGCCAGAAGAGCAGGGAGATGTATGGCTCAAATATAAGCCGCAGTATTAAGGACAGTGGGGAGGACTCGGGGCCCAGCTGCTGGAGAGACAGGATTTTCTGATTTCCATCTCTTCCTGATAGCCCGTCGAGTTCTCCTATATCTCCTCCACTCCATGGGCAAATATCATGACAAGCCCCGGTTCTTGCACCATGTCATCACCCATATGCTGGTTTTCACAGGCCATCACGACAACAGCCTGCTTGCCAGGAATGCGTTTGGCCACGTAGTTCTCATAGTAGCGCCGATTCATCTGTCTTGTCTCTAGTGTGGCCAGACCCTGGGGCCAGCTACGCTCGTGGGCATTTTCAATCAGCTCGTTGACAATAGAAGCAGGACAGCCACTCTCCACCAGGGAGCGCTTGATTACAGCCTGGAGCACAGCATCTGGGGTCGAGATCATCCCTCCCCAGCGGGTCACTCTTGCTGGCTGAAGGGAGTTCACCCACCTGTGTGGAGGGGTTTGGAGATGGTCATGTCAGCTCATCTCCTTTCTCTGCATTGGCTTTTTCTCCTAAAAGGGAGGGCCACCCACTGCACTCAGCCTAACTAATCTTCCTTCTTTCCATCCATCATTGGCTCAGAAACCCCAAATCTTTCCCTAGATGATCCCATCTGAGTCACCATGTTACTCACCAGATTAAATTCCACAAATCTACACTCTGTCCCTGTTATTTTTCTTTGAAATGCCAATACTTAGCACACATGGTGCTTGGCACATAGTAAGTGCCCAACAAATGTTTATTGAATGAAACAATTATTCCTCTGTACTGTTCCCATTTAGCACTATTTACCATATATATATGTATATATATATATTTTTTTTGAGACAGAGTCTCACTCTTTTGCGCTGGCTAGAGTGCCGTGGCGTCAGCCTAGCTCACAGCAACCTCAAACTCCTGGGCTCAAGCGATCCTTCTGCCTCAGCCTCCCGAGTAACTGGGACTATAGGCATGCGCCACCATGCCCGGCTAATTTTTTCTATATATTTTTAGTTGTCCAATTAATTTCTTTCTATTTTTTAGTAGAGACGGGGTCTCGCTCTTGCTCAGGCTGGTCTCGAACTCCTGAGCTCAAACAATCCGCCCGCCTCGGCCTCCCAGAGTGCTAGGATTACAGGCGTGAGCCACCGCGCCCGGCCTACCCTATATATATTGATTCACACTTACAGTTTAGTCTATGAACTGTATAGGACTCCAGAACTGAAAGGGTTCTTAGATTTCACTTGATTACTTCACTTGCAATTACTTCACTTGCTTTTGCTGCATTTTAGAGATCACTTTCCTGGACTTGCACTCTGCCTCTTCTTCTCTGGGTTGTAAGCTACCTGAAGATAGGGACAATATCTTCTATTTCTTATTGGCCCTCCTAGCACTCCACAGCCATCAGTACAGGACTTTCTACATGGTGAGTACTCACCTAATGCTGGATAAACTGCATCCTTGGGCAGGCTTTCCCTTCCATCCACCCAAATGCATAAGAGATCCTGGATTGGAGCTAAGGGTTATCCTCTTCTCCTCTGCCCCTGTCCTTCATCCCAACATCTGAGAAGCAGTGGCCCCAGGCCAGCTCTCCTACTGCCCTCCATCTGGCATTCCCCTACTCTTCCTCCTTTCAGGCCTTGGTGCCAGGACATGGAGTCACTCACTCCACGCCCTGAGTGACACTCACTCTAGGATCTCGTTGTATTCAATTGTCTCCTCCAGGTTCTGAAGGTTGGGGTTGACACTGCGGATTGCACGCATGTATGCCTTTAGCAGCTGGATGTCTCGCTTCTGTTGGAGGGGAGGAGAACCAAGGATGAAGGTTAAGGCAGACAACAAATAAAAGATAAAAGTTTATCCGAGAACGAGGGCAACTGAGAGATCTGAGGAATGAGACCATAAGCGTCAGGAAGACAAGAGGAGGACTCACTCACAGCTGTCTCCTCAGTGCTTAGCAAAGTACGTTCATAGAGAAGGCATTTGATAAATGTTAGGTGAATGAATGACATGAATGGGATGAAAGGAAGCAAGGAGAGCTCCGATCTGATTCCCTACTAACCCACAGGCAGAGTATCCACTCACCCAGGCTCACAAGCACAGGCACAGGTCTATGTGTTCATAAGGGGTGTTTATCACCCATGGGTATGCAGTTATTTGCATATGAGGGACATGTTCTCCCCCATGTTTTCTAGACCTACCTGCTCCGCCAGCTGGTGCTTGTGTTCAGCCGATGTCTTCTCCAGCTCTGCGATGCGTGTCTGCTGCTGCTGTACCACTGAGCGCAGGTGCTTAATGCAATTGTGGTTTGGCAGCTCATCTTTGGGCATCTCCAGGCTGCAGCCCAGGGTGGGGATGGGGAAAAAGCAGAACAGGCCACCAGGGCATTCAATGGGACATGTGGGCAAATGGCAGAAGATTGCAGAGTAGACCTTCTCCTACCCAAAATTTCTAACATTCATTTCAAGCCTCCCTCTTGCATGGTCCCTTCACTTTCTTCTCCCAGTCTTCCTCCTTGTCCCCTTTCTGCCTACTTTCTCTGAACTTTTTTCCTCTTCTAAGACATGGTGCTTTATCTACTGCATGGCTCTCCTTTCCTCCCATGGACTCTGCCTGTGCACTTATTCCTTTTGAGAAGCCCTAGTTTCAGAGCCCCAGCTATCAACATTCAATCAAATATTTCACATCCAGAAAGAAAAAATAGGGCAAGAGGAAACATGAGAAGGCTGGAAATTAGAGAGGAGTCAGCCTGACAAAGACAAAGTAGTATTGGCCTTACAGGGAAGAATACAGTGAATCAGTCCTCAGTGTGATCACACAGATTGCTAAATTGCTGTCCTCCTTCTTTTATTAAAGCAAGAGCAAAAAGATCATAGTTGGAAAAGTGGCAAGAAAGTGAGATCTTTTGCAAATTGACCAAGGGGTTGAAAAAAGAAAAAAAAATTGAGATCTTAGGGCAGAGCACCAAGGAGGCTAAGAATACTCCTTGCCAATCCTTGCCAACATGCATAAGAGATCTCCTCATCTAGTGAACAGGGCACCCAGAGATAGGGATATAAATGGGAAGGCCCTTATCTGTGTGGGGCAGAAGAATGGAAGGAATCTCACCCACAGCCCTGTTCACAGGTCACAGGCCGCTTGGGGTTGTGCTCACAGTCGCTGAGGTGAGACATGAGGTTGTCAAGCCGAACAACAGCACTGCAGCCAAACACAGCGTTGTCACAGGCAATCTGCAGCTTTGACAACATGTTCCGCATGATCCGAGGTACTGGGCGCAGGTGGGCAACCGTCACAACGCTACGGTCCACCGGACACGTCTGTTGCTGAGAGAACCACTGGGTGATGCAGGCGTTGCAGAAAGCATGCTCACAATGAGGTGCCTAGAAGGGAAAACAGGGCAAAAGGGGCACAAGGGAATTAGCAGGAGCTAAGAGCCTGGATGTGATAACTCTACAAAGCCAATTAAGCCTTTGAGCAGCTTCTAGGACCAGAGATCCCTGGGGTCATAGCACAGTACAGAACTACTATAGGAACTGCATTGTGGGGGGCAGGCTTAAGATATGTACCTGTGCTTAAGATTATAAATGGGTTGTGAAACAAGACAAACAAGTAAAAAGTTATATAACAATAACCGATATAAATAACACTCCAGAACAATAGGAGAGATGACATAAGGCAGCCAATTATTAATTGCCAAGTGGATTACGTACACAATAAAAGTCAAAAAAAGTCCAGAGCAGGGTAAGAGCTTTCCAGGTGAGGTAATCATGGCAGATGTTTATGGAGAGGACAGAATTTGATATGGGTCTTGAAGGATGATTCGGACTATAGATGTAGAAAGGAAGGAGACAGAAGTTTACCAGCTAAAGTTAAATGTAAGAAAGCTAAAAAGAAAAAAAGAAAAAAAAGCCTGGAACTCCTGTTGAGAGGTTAGGAAACCTCTCTGCGTGGGCCCAAGTTCTTATTTTATGAGGGATGACCTGCAGTGTCGTCCTGAGTCCCAACAGCCACGCTTACCCTCCTAAACAGGGTTGGGGTTTTTCATAGAATCATATTCTTTTCAGTTTCACAAAAACCAGTTTAGCCTACTTCCCTGATAACTCAGTAACCTCTAACATTAATCCCTCAAAGCGAGAGGATTCCCTGGCCTCTGTGCAGACACCATCTGGCATCTAGCATGGGACACAGTAGACACTTAGTAGATGTTGATGAATAAATGACTGGAGTGCCTACTATGTCCCAAACACTTTACTAGGTGTTTATGATAAAAAAATAAATAAATAAGATACTGCCTGGATAACATAGCGAGACCCAATCTCAACAAAAAACTAAAAAAAATTAGTCAGGCATGGTGGTAGAAGCCTGTAGTCCCAGCTACTCGGGAGGATGAGGCAGGAGGATTGCTTGAGCCCCAGAGTTTGAGGTTGCAGTGAGCTATGATCATGCTACTGCACTCTAGCCTGGGCAACAGAGTGAGACCCTGTATACAAAAGAAAAGAAAAAAAATGAGTTTCTGCCCTCAAGACACTAGACATCCAAGATTGAAATACAGAAAGCATTCGTAAGGGAAGACATCATTCTCATATCACTAATTCAACTGTCGGTAGATTTTTATTTTTTACTCAAAGGCATACTTGATTCTTTTCAAAGTCTTACAGACTGTGTCTCCAAAACAAAAAAAATCTGTCCACTTTTGTCCATCTCTACTGTTTTTTTTTTGTTTGTTTGTTTTTTGTTTTTTTTTTTTTGAGACAGAGTCTCACTCTCTTGCCTGGGGCGAGTGCCGTGGCGTCAGCCTAGCTCACAGCAACCTCAAACTCCTGGGCTCGAGCAATCCTACTGTCTTAGCCTCCCGACTGGCTGGGACTACAGGCATGTGCCACCATGCCCGGCTAATTTTTTCTCTATATATATTTTTAGCTGTCCAATTAATT
>RJWJ010007606.1:0-56801 GCA_004363605.1 Indri indri | reverse complement strand
AACTTTCAAGAAAAGTCTGCTATAGTCCATGGCTGGTGGTGCTTTGGAGAATTAAAGAAAAAGAGGCTGCCTTTTACATGTGTGGATGTGGATGTAGGGTGGAGAGAACAGGACACTGGAGATTAGTCTACTGGAAATCTTTTGTCACTGCTCTATTGTTTCATCTCCTTTCCCTGCAGGGAAATAGCGACTTCCACCGGATTTGAGCATCTCAAAGCTCCTCAGTAGTAGGTTTCTACTCCAGCTACAACCATCTGGTTACTACCCACCCTCTTCTTCTGCCTAGAGACAATTTCAATAAATTAGAAGAAAAAAAGCAACAGAATTGCACTGCCCTGTTTCTATGCCATATTTCTTGCAGAAGCTGGGAGTGGGGTGCGAAAGGAGGAATAAAATAGGTCAAATGTAATGCTACATCTGAAGGACTATAGACTTGGAAACCTGCTGGGGGATTAAGTGGAAATCGTCATTTGTAGGTGACCCTTGGCCTTCCCTGATACACAGCCCAAGCCATTTTCCTGAGGGGGAGAAAAAGCATCAATCCCAGAGCTGTCTCTCCCAGTGACAAATGCTGTAATCAGAATAGCAGCAGGCAGGCTTAGTTCCCTCACCTTCCCCCACATTCGAAATGGCATGAATTTACATTCCTGAGGCTGTCTGACTGCCAAGTAGAAGGGTAAAGTGTAGTTGGAAATTTCAACAACAAGGGCACATTTTCTGGATACTCAGACCCAATTTTGGCACATTCTTGACAGTGGGTCCCCTACAGGTATGTGGCTTTGACAAGAGTCACATCCTAAATTCACTCCAATATTCTTCATATTGCTTCCATAAGGACCTACAGTGGGACCCCGAGGTGATCACCTCAAATGTGGTCTCTCACGAAAGGTGACACTGAGTGGCAGGTTTCATCTGGGAATAAAGTTCAAGAAGGTGAAAAAAATAAAAAAGGGTCTTATCTGAATGGGTCTGTGACAGAGGCAGAGAAAAATACCTTAAGATACTGGGTTCTAAAAGTTGGGGAGATCTGAAGGGCATGTTAAGTTATTTTCTATTAGTGTCACAAAATAAGAAATTAAGTTATTATGAAGAATTTAGTGAATAAACTATCTAATAAATGATTTATTTCCACTAAAAACAGGAAGGAATATGTTGGGAACATTTATCACTAATTTAACAAATATTTTTTGGTGTTTTTATTAGGGGCAGATCTAGGTACTGTTGCTCCGGAAGCTTACATAATTTGGGGGCCCCTCTTTAAGAAAAAGAATGTAAAAACTTAAATACAAAATTAGATGCATGGTCTTAGATGGCCTATGCAAATGAGGCTCCCTGAAGTTTAGGCTTTTTCACCTTTATGGTAAACTCGGTGTCTCTTATATGCATAATGGACATCGACTGTTTTGCTTACTCAGTTTTTACTCTCTCTTTTCTGATGACAGCACCTTAAATTTCCTTTGAGAAATCAGTCCTCTATCACTTTTTGTCCACATGGCTCTGTAGGTAGGCATATGACTCAGGATTAGCCAATGAGAGTAGTACATTCCAGTGGCCACAATAATTGGCTGAATAATGAGTATGAAATCTAAGCTGAACCAATGAACTTTAGCCTTGGAACTGTCCGGTTGAAACCTATGAAATTGCAATTATTCAACCATTTTTTACCTACATAAATGGCAATTTCATATATTTCAACCTAATATTTAGCTTTTTTCTTTCCATTGGGCTGGTAGGCTGGTAAGATGAAAGCCTGTTCTGGTGGCCACTTTTGCCATTTATGGTCAACAGACTGCCTGAGATCTAACCCAGAGGATCATAACGGAGAGATGGAGAAACAATGATGATTCTTAATGATGTGACTCAAGTACATGGATCCAGCTCTGCCTTAAGTCGAACTCTACCTGCAATTTCAGTTAGGTGAACCAAAAATTCGCCTTTTAAATCAAGTCAATTTTATTTGGATCATTACAATTTGCAACCCAGTGAGTCTTGATTAATATAATATGTAAAGAATCATTGTGCAAAAGTATAGGATACATCTAATAAATTCATCATCTAAAACTTATCGAATGTTTACTATACACAAGATACTGTGTTAATGACAAGAGATGATACAATAAGAGTAAAGACATTCTTATTTCTAAGCTACTTACACTTAAGGAGATAAAATATACAGACATGAAACTATGAGGATTGATAAAATATATAATAGTGTTACTTTCTGCTGTATTTCAATACTGTAGGAATTTAGAGATCAGTCAGTCTCTGCAGGCCAAGGTTATTAAAAAGGGCTATATGATAGAGACGGAACCTGAGATAGGTAATAAAGTATATGTAGGATCTCCCTACAATCCCACTACTGGGTATGTACCCAAAGGAAAAGAAATCATTATATCAAAATGATATTTGCACTAATATGTTTATCACAGCACAATTCACAATCAGAAATATATGGAATAAATTTAAGTGCCCATGAATCAATGAGTGGATAAAGAAAATGTGATACACACACACCCACACCCACACACACCCCCCCCCCACACACACATCATGGAGTACTACTCAGCAATAAGAAAGAATGAAATAATGTCTTTTGCAACAACTTGGATCCTAAGTAAAGTAACTTAGGAACAGAAAAGTAAATGCCACATGTTCTCACTTATAAGTGGGAGTTAAACTGTGGCTACACAAGGACACGCAGAGTGGTAGAATGGAGACCGGGGACTCAAAAAGGGGGAATGTGAGAAGGGGGAGGGATAAAAAATTACCTATTGGGTACAATGTACCATTTGGGTGATGGATACACTAAAAGCCAAGACTTCCCCACTATACAATGTATACATGTAACAGAATTTAATTTGTACCCCATAAATCTATTAAGATTTAAAAAGAAAAAGAATTAAGTATATGTAGGATCTCAATAGATGGAAAAGTGTGGACAGCTTTTGAGGGGTTGACTAATAGCAGCAGCAAAGGCATAAAGAATCTGGCCTGAATTGAAGATAAGGAAAAAACAAGTATGAAAGTATTGTGGTTATGGTATGAAAATAGGATGAATGGTCTGGTTCCCTTGGTTTAGGAAAGGAAGAACAACAGTATGTGAGCAGCAGAGAAAACCTGACAATTTTGTTTGGATGACAATAGTTTACATGATTTGAGGTCACTCTGGGAAGCAGGTATACCAAAGGACTAATCTGATGTCTACAACTGACCTTCTATATTTTTGCAGAAATGGACTTGGGAGCTGAACTCCAGTGTTCTGAGGAATTGATGATGCAAATTGTGGGTGCAGTAGAAGTTAATGGTAGCTAAGAAGAGCATGGTTCACATTACTTACAGCTTTTAGAACAAAAAGAGGAGTTTGATGACTGTGGGCAAAAGAGGACCATTGCCATTTCTTAATTAAATGAATTAATAAGGGGCAAGTGATGTTTTAAGAAAATTAATTTGGCAGTGATATGCAGAGTGCATTGGAATAAAAAGATAGTGAAGCCATTTATTAAGTTACTAAATACTCCAAGTAGAGGAAGAACCTGACAGTACTGATGAGAATCAGGGAGAAATTCAAGAGGGTTTAAGGGTCAGAGCATTATCTCACAACAGGACTGACTAGACAAAAAAATTTGAACTGTCCAAGGTAAAAAGCAGCAAGTATTTCAATCACCCATGGAAATAAAGAAATGCATTGACAACTATCCCTGAAATTTGCATCTAGCCCTGGCTCTATAGCCTTTCCTGCCTAATATGTACCCAGGACATATATCCATTAGTCAAAGTCTCCAGCCTGCCTTGTCTATGAATTCTACTGACATCTCCTGCCCATTTGACTAGACCTTTTTCTAGCCAACCACAGCTCTGGCCTAAACCTAATCTGCACTACACCACACCCAGACACTAGTCAGCCACTGCTTTGCTGGCCCTATTTCCTTCTGCTGGCCCTTCGCCAACCCTGTCTGCAGTGGCCACTCTTCCAACAAAACTTGGTTCCTTTAAGGACACTTCTGGGCCTGCCAAGTATGCTGAAAAACATGTTGGAGGAACACTGCAGTGAACAGGGTGTGTCTGCAGAACCAGTTCCTTAAGTGTCCTTTGACCTGTCTGTGTCCGGGCTCATGTCTGGCCATTCCATTTTCTACCTTTGCTTCATTTTCTGCTTCCTCTTTGTGCTCTCTCTCTAACAACCACATAACTAATGTATATATATCTTTTCCTTATTTTAAAAAAATTGCATTGCAGATAAGGATAAAGTCCTTTATGACCACCATCTCAGCCTCAGTCCTCTCCTGCCTCCCCAGAAACAATCCTTCTTATAGGTTTGCTGTGTAGATCTTCCATTACGCAATTATATACTTATATCTTCCTGAAAAAAACATGTAGTATTTTGGTGTTATTTATGTGTATGTTTTTATAGAAATGATAACATCATATGTCATTCTGCAATAGGCATTTTTTTCTTTCTACTCAACATTATATCTTCGGAGAGGCTTCTCTATTAGTGGACATCTACCTTAATCTTGTACTTCTGCATGATACTCTAATATCTAATAATAGATATATTAATAGTTTACTAAAACATTCCCCAGTTGGGACATTTAAAACATGATTTCCCATGTTTTAATATCATTAACAAGGTTGCAGTGAAATTCTTAAGCATGCCCTCTTCCTCATACGAGGGTATATATAGTATTTCATAAATATATATGAAGAAGTAAAATTGCTGAGTCATAGGGTATGTGCATTTACATATACGAGATACTCTAAAATTTCTTTCCAACATGGTTATATCCAATTACATGTATGCTGGCTATTTATGAAAGTACCTGTTTCCCTACATACTAGCCAGTTTGATATCATTAAGCTTCTAAATTTGTTCCAGCTTGATTTTTCTATTTCAACACTATATTCTTACCTCTCAACTTTCCAGTTACACTTCTAAGGTTTCCATGGATTTAGTCCCTCTTAGCAGAGAATTTCTAGAGACTGATATTTGCTAATGTTCCCATCTGTCCACACACACATCCACACAGTTTCATATACTACCCTTCTATCCATTATGGTCCTAAAACTCCTGCTCACATGAGTAACCCTGAGTGGGCACAGCCCATCTCTGAATGAGTCGGCTTCCGAATTGCTTACAATTAGGAAATATAGGTAGCGCAGGGATGAGAGAAAAGAGTACAAGATGAATTTGAATTTCCTAATCTGAGAAATTATAAAAATGAAGCTTCCCCTGAGAGAATGGAACAATTGAAAATGTTAGACTAGGTAACAGGTTGGGGCTGGAGATGTAAATGTAGAAGTCAGAAGCAAAAAATGGTCAATGAAGCCTTAAGACTGGATGCATTTCCAAGAAGGAGTGGTGTAGAGAGGAAAAAAGATAGAGGATAAAGATGAAGTCCTGAGGCATGTCCCCAGACAAGAGGTGAGATGAGGTGAAGAAACAGCAGACATATGCAGAGGAGACTGCCAGAAAGACAGAGGAAAGATCCCCCTGCGGTATCCCAGACGCAAAGGGCAGAGTCACTTTCAAGGCATGAGCTGCGTGTCTCCCCAGAGGCAGCAAGGAGGAAAAGGACTTAGAAAAGTACCTTTTGGAAGAAGAGGTCATTGTGGAAAGTTGTGCATTTATGATAAATAAAAGAAGCAAAACCCAAACTAAAAGTGAGCAATGAGGATAAGAAGTGGAAGAAGCAGACAGGGACCACAAGTGCGAGGGGAAGGAAGGAGACAGGAAGACAGTCACAAAACGACAGGTTCTGATCAGTGTGTGTTTATTTTTTAAAAGGACATGTTTGAAAAAGAAGGAAAGAACCAGCAGATAAGAAAAGACAGACATTGCTTTAATGAAAAGGCATAATTACAAGAAAAAAGGTGTTAGATGAGAGAAGAAAGAATATGGTCCAATGTGCAAATGAATGGAAATCTACTGATTTTTTTACAAACGAGCAAGTGTCTTGGACAATCTTCCCAAGAGTCCTTAATAGGAATTCAGTGTTGTTCACCTCAGTCCAATACTGAAAATAAAATCTAGGTTTAAGTGTTTAGGTCCTTAGGATATGTTAATAAAATAATCTGTTGAACAAACAAAGGGCTACAAAGTAACACCATCAGCTGGCATTGGGGACTGAGGCATTAGAACTCTTGAGTTTTCAATGTAATTATTGAAATTCTGATGCTTCAGAAAGTGGTAAGGGAAATTCAGTCTTCCCCTAGGGAGCCAGCTCAGAATCTGGCTTGTGTGTGTGTGTGTGTGGTTTTTTTTTTTTTTCTGGGGCTGGTTCTGAAAGAAGATTTTATAACTCTTCTTGATAACCTGTTCTAGCATACAACAAATCTTGCCGTCAGGACATTCTTCTTTATGCATATTCTAAATTTCCCCCTGGAGCAATTTAATTCTATTTCCTTCGTGAATATAGGAAATAAATAGCATCTGTTGCCAGACTTGAAGTAAGACAGAGTAGTTAAAATAAAAATTGGGTTTCTAAAATAATAGCGTAGCTGTCTTTCACACTCTGACAGAAATGGGGAGAGAACTAGGTTGGGAGAGCGTCTCTTAACTCCAAGGTATAGAGGATCCAGGATTTCTCCTCCCTAAAGGAACAGAGGAGTAAGAGGGCCCTTTTAGGGGACTGAAAGATGGAGGTTTTAGTATCAGACAAAGATGGATTTCCAGACCCTTCTGTTTGGCTTGTCTGTCCCCTCTCCATTTCTGTAGAAATTGGAAGGACTTATCTGATGTCTCTGTTCTGGTAGTCTGGCAGAAGTAGAGTGTGTCTGACTTCCAGTTTGGCAGCAAATGCAGCTGCAGTCCCTGAGGTTTTTCAAAACAGCCAGTGCAGAGTCCACCACCAGCTCTACTGGTTTGTAACATGACCAGATGTAAAATGAGGCCGCTATCCTCCTTACTGTCACTCTTGTACCCTTAAAGATTCATACCAAGTCACCTTTCAGGTTTTTTCCCTTCCAGGCAAAAGTAATCTAGTTCTTTCACCCCTCCTCAAAGATGTGGACAATCATTTCTGTTATTTCAAAACACTTGGAAGTAACCTCTATAATAAGGTCTCTAAGAACAACCTGATTGAAGTAAAAGTAACTTTATCTTACCTTCATATTATATCTAACTAATAGATTGTCACTCTACTACTTTTAAAATTAAACCACTCTAATAAATCTATGTTTACTTTGTAGTCTAAATAACAGACATAATTCTTACGTTATAATTTTATATGACAACATTAGTAACATAAAAGATTTAACAATAGGCTTTTAGAGGAGGCCTAAAAAGATATATAAAATAGATAAGACAGAAATAAAGATTGATTAACACAGAAATTTCAAAAGGAAAGGGCTTTGTTTTACCACTACTTGACTGTTTTGTTGTGTATTTAAAGGAGCTAATAACTCCTCCTTTTTATAAATCTAATCTTTGTGGTTACGCCATAGTTACAATTACAGTAAAAATTATCAAAAAGTAGAGGAAGTATCTGAATCTGGCACAGTCCAGGGATATACTGAGGAATCAGAAACTAATAGTGAATGATTGATAAATGATTCTTCCTTATAAGGTGAAAAGCAAATTGATTACAATGAATTTATTACAATGCTAAAAGGCATTTTAGTGTTATCCAATGCTATGGTTTAGATATGGTTTGTTTGTTCCCACCAAAGCTCATGCTGAAATTGGATCCTCAATGTGGCAGTGTTGGGAGGTGGGGCCTAATGAGAGGCATTTGGGTCATGGGGGTGGATGCCTATCAATGGCTTAGAGCTGTTCTAGGAGTTGTGAGTGAGTTCTCACTCTCAGTGAGACTGGATTAGTTCTCTCTGGAATGGATTACTTCCTATAAGAATGGGTTGTTATAAAACCGGGGGACCCTCAGGTTTCCCCCTCTTCTCACATATTTGCTTCCCCTTTGACCTTCTCTGCCATGCTGTGATACTGCATGAAAGCCCTTGCCAGAAGCCAGGGCTCAGCCTGCAGAACTGTGAGCCAAATAAACCTCTTTATAAACTATTCAGTCTCAAGTGTTCTTTTGCAGCAATGCAAAATGGACTAAGACATACAGTAAACTCAGGTCATCATCATGAAAACTTTATTGAATGTCTGGTGTATTCAGTGCACTAGACTATGCAATAGACAGTCTAAGAAATTGGATAACAGAGTTTCTATCTTTAGAGCTATACAAACAGCCATCAATGTAAGATAGCAAATGCTAAATGTTGTAATTCATGCCTGACTGTGAAGCATTATAAGGAAGAGGAAGAAGAGGGTCTAGACAGGACTGGGACAAGAAGACCCGACCCTTGGTGGAGAACTAACTCTCTACTGTGCTGTGTTCCAAGAGACAAAATAAAATTGGAAGATTCATATCAGCACAAATATCTAAGGAGGTCTAACTTAGCAGAAATCTTTTTGGTTAACAAAACAACTCATGTGGTTACCAAGGACTGGGTGTTGGGAAAGGGATGTTAGTCAAAGCATACAAAATTACAGTTAGATAAGAGGAATAAATTCAAGAGATCTATTGTACAACATGATTATTATCATTAATAATAACAAAGTATTATATTATTAAAAATAATTAAGAGAGTAGATTTTAAGTGTTCTCACCACAAAAAAAGTATAAGTATGTGAGGTAAGACATATGCTAATTAGCTTCACGCACCATGTATACATATTTGAAAACATGTTTTACATGATGAATATATACAATATTTATTTGTCAATTAAGAAAATAAATAAATTAGAGACAAAAAAAGTCAGAGAAAATTAAAATTGAAGAACATTCTGCATAAACTCACTAATGCTCTTCAAAACAGTCATGGTCATGAAAAACAAGGAAAGACTGAGGAACTGGGAAAGACTAGAGGAAACTGAGGAGACATGATGACAATTCAATGAGGTATCTTTGATGGATCCTAGATCAGAGAAAGGACATTCATGGATCATCTATGAAATCTGGAGTGCGTGCTTTGGTTAATAGCACTGTACCAATATTAATTTCTTAGTTTTGACAAGTGTACCATAGTTATATAAGAGGTTAATGTTGGAGGAAGCTGGGCAAAGAGTTTACAGAAACTGTGCTATTTTTGCAACTTTTCCATAAATCTAAAATTATTCCAAAATAAAAAATTTATTAAAAAAAACATGACTTGTGTACCTACTATGTGCTAGTTGGTGGGGACACAAAGACAAATAAAACAGATCCCTGCCTAAGAGAAACCTACAGTAACAGGAGTAGAAGTGGCAAGCAATGTATGCAGGGCTGCAGACTCATCTGTGAGAGATGTTTGTTGGGAGCATCTCCCATTTGACAGGGGAACAGAGAAACAGGCTAACAAGAGCTCAACAAGATTCCAAGGTCATAGAGAAGTGGGCTGAGATTTGGAATGGTCTCCATTTTCCAGATGAATTGGAGAAACTGAAGAAAAATGTGAAGCAGAAGTTCAGTGATACAGACCATGCCAACACTCCCGGAAGCAAAGAAAGGCAGGAATTCAATGACCTCATTGGTACACAAACTCATCCATACCAGGTTTCTGGCCTTTAGACTTTCCAAGACTGGTTTGTGATATGGGGATTTCTTGTACACTGCACTATCTGCCTGAGGATCAGGAGGTATGGGAGGCTGGGAGCAGAGAGAACTGAGTCGGCTTGTGGCACACAGTGATTTATTTGATTATGGCTGGGGGATGGAGGTGTCCACATTTTGTTACTAAATGAGTAGTGGGAAAGACTGCTACAAAAGCTTAGAGGAGAGAGCCAGCACATTGCCGAAGTGGTAAAGAAAGTTTTCAGGAAGAGACGAGATTTGATGTGGGTCTTGAAGAAAAGAGGTAGGACTTGATAAGGAGAAAAGGATGCGGAAAGCATTCAAGGCAGGGGAATCAGTATCTGTTATGGAGCGGAGTGTGAGAAAGACCACCTTGAGACCAAATTCAGCCAAATTGTGAGTCTTTATTAGCTGGCCAGCAACCACCCCTGCCCTGTCTGGGTACAGGTGCAGAGAATGGTGGGTAGTCGAAAAAAACAAGGAGTCTTTATACTATTTTTAGTCATGGCTACGCGACATTGGGCACGGAGGAGTGGAATAAGGGCGGGAAGTAGAACAAAGAACAAAAGCAAGAAAGTTACATCGTACATTCCATAACCGTTTGGTCCCCAACCTGCCTCGGGCCCCTGTTAGGCTACGTGACTTGATTAGATTCTTTTAGAAAGTGGGTTTAAAGAAGCAAATAGCATCAGTTAGATTAGAACAAATTTTCCCAGAATTGGGTAATCACAGCAACATTTTCAGTTACAAGTTAACGGCTTTGCCCTTCAGTCTGCAAAGTACAGATTTTCCATTAAAGGCAAAGTTACAAAGTACAAGCTTTTTCATCATGGAGACGAGTGTGAGAATAGTTAAATGCAGATAGGTCCTAACATATCCACAAGAGGAGGGTTCAAATGTGCATAGTATGTATGGGGAATGACAAGTACATCAGCCTGGCTGGATCAGAGGGTATATATAAGCAAATAATAATCAAGAAGATTGGAAAAGTAGGTTGGAGCCAGATTATAACAGATCTTGAAATACCAGGCTAAATATTTTGGACTTCATCCTATAAACAATTGAGAAAATTGACTTTATTTTTTATTTTGCAAGTGAAAGTCTAGCAATATGTTGAGAAGATTAATCTGGTATCATTGTGTAGACTGAATAAGGTAGAGATTAGAATGAGAAAGATTACCCGAAAATAATGAAGCCTGGAATTCAAAAACAGCAGTGAGAAAGGAAAGGGGAGTTGTGAAACACATTGCAAAGGAAGACTTGATAGGACTTGGACTGATGGGAATGGGAGGTATGAAGAATATCTCCAGAGTTTCATATTTAGGTGGCTGAATAATGGTCAGATAATTGCCTAAAATATCAAAATCCAGAGGAGAAGCTGGTTTGGTGGTAAAATGATTAGCTTGGATGTAGATGTGTTAAATTGAGGTAGTAATGAAACTCCTTGGGGAAGTAGTCCTGCAGATAATTATATATACCACATCTGAAATTCAGTGAAGAGATTATTATGGCTCAAGGTTTATGTCTGAGAATCTTTCTGGTAGAAGTGAAAGTTTAAGCCCTTAACAGATCATTCTCCAGCAGAATTTGTAGAACTCTGGTTCTCAACCCAGGCTGTGTGTCATAACCACAGGTGCAGTGGGCAGCTGTTGTTTCTGCCCGCCTTCCCTCTTCTAGTAACAGAACCACCTCTTTTCATTTTAGGAGCTGCCTCTATTCCTTTTTATATGATTCTGGCAATGGGGAGAGGGGGAGTTACAGTTATGGGATTCTACTTCCCACACACCATAAAGGAGGGACTGGTCTGGACAATCAAAGTATCCATCCCCTAGATAATAGTGACTGGTCCAAAGGTAGGGACAAGACTCAGTGTCCTTTTAATATTTAGCTTGCAGATCAAGGTAAAGAGGGCCTAACTCTTTTCTTTGGAATCACTAGCCACAAAGATGGTGGCAGCCAGAAGCTTGCTGTGGCCCTCTTTTCCACAATATAAAGAAAGCCTACCTCACAATAAAGCCAACACAGAGGGAAGCAGAGGCAGTGTCCTAATGACATCATTTGGATCCCTAGAACCAGACATTCCTGAATTTAGTCCTACCACATGTCTGCCACACATGGCTACTTTATTTATATGCCATCAAACCACGCTGAGGGCCAGGGGACAGGGGAAGGAAGTGCCCTGACAAAGGCTGCCCAATATCAATTCGATGAGTCATGTTGTTCATTTGGCTGTTTAGATCTTTGTGGCAAGGGGATAGTTCTGTACCTTGATTGCAGTGGTAGTCACACAAAACTACACGTGAAAAAATGACACAGATCTATACCCACACATTGTACCAATGTCATTTTGCTGGTTTTCATATTATACCATGGTCAGGTAAGATGTAACCATTGGGGGAAACCGGGTGAAGTACACAGAACCTCTCCATAATATGTTTTCAACTTCTGATGAATCTATAATTACTTCAAAATAAAAAGCTAAAAAAATTTCTATTTATAAGAGGTATGTATAAAGACAAAGATAAAAAAGGTTCAAAGTTTAAGGATGAGAAAATACATTTCCTGCAAATAATAACCAAAATGACATTAATAGATATATTAATATCATACAAAATAGACTTAAAAATAAGAGGCATTAATGTAAGATAATGAGTGTAAAGTAAAAACTTTAAATTATTAGAGAGCTATCTAACAATATAACCTTAAAATATATAAAGAAAAAATTTATTTAACTAAAAAGGGGAAATATACAAACTCACAATCATAATAGGATATTTTTACATTCTTATCTCAATAATTAATAGATAAAACTGTTAAAAAATTCAGTAAGAATGTAAATCTAAATAGGACAATAAATTGACACATACCCAGGATCTACAACCATAGAATGTATACATTTAAGAATAACCCATGCAGGGCCATAAAGCAATTCTCAACAATTTTCAAAAGTCTGGAAATATACAGATTGCATTCTTTGACTACAATGCAGTTATGTTATAAGTCACAAACTAGAGATACTTAGAAAATTACATATGTCTGGAAAATACATACTTCTAATAGCTAATGTGTCAAATAACTCATAATAGAAATTTTTAAATATTTACAGTGAATGATAGGAAAATACTATATATCAAAACTTATTCAATGCATCTGAAGTAGTAACTATAGGATGATTTAGAGCCTTAAATGTTTATATAAGAAGAGAAAAAGTACTAAATTAATAAGATAAGTATCTAAGTCAAGATACTAGAAAAAGAATAGCAGGGAAAAAAGTCTCAAAGAAAATATTAGGAAGAAACAATAAAGACAAGAATAGTGATTAAGAAATGGTAAGCAAACTGACACTAGAAAGGATCAACAAGACAAAGTTGGTTTTTTTCAATGATTAATACATTTGACAAATCTCTGGCCAACTTGGGAAGGCATATATAAACAATATTAGTCATTTTAAAAAGAGATCAGCACTACAGATGTTGCAGACATAAAGAAGGCAGGAAGAAGATGTTATGAACAATTTTATGCCAACACATATTTGAAATTAGATAACATGGAAAAATTCTTAAAATATTTTTTGGCTTTTTAAAAAAATTTATTTTAGAATATTGCCAGGGTACAAATGTTTTGGTTACATGGATTGCTTTTGTATGACTTGAGACAAAATTATAAGTGTGCCCATCATCCAGATTTACTTCTATTTGTGCACATAAGTGCTGTTTGTTTAGTTCCAATTTAATAGTGAGTACACATGGTGTTTGTTTTTCCATTCTTGTGATACTTGACTTAGGGGAATGGTCTCCAGTTCCATCCAGATTGTTGGAAAAGATATTCATTCATTTTTTACGGCTGAATAGTACTCCATAATATACATATACTACATTTTATTAAGCCACTCATGTATTGATGGGCTCTTGGGTTGATTCCACATCTTTGCGATTTTGAATTGTACTGCAATAAACATTCAAGTGCAAGTAAAATTACTTTTTCTCCTTTGGGTAAAACCCAGTAGTGGGATTGCTGGATCAAATGGTAGGTCTACTTTTAGTTCTTTGAGGGATCTCCATACTATTTTCTATAGCAGTTGTACTAGCTTTAATTCTCACCAAGAGTGTATAAGTGTTCCTTTCTTTCTGCATTCACCCCAGCATCTATTGTTTTGGGACTTTTTGATAAAGGCCATTCTCACTGGGGTTAGGTGATATCTTATTGTGGTTTTGATTTGCATTTTCCTGATGATTAGTGACGTTGAGCATATTTTAATATGTTTATTGGCTGTTTGTATATCTTCTTTTGAAAAGCTTCTGTTCATGTCTTTTGCCCACTTTTTAATGGGATTGTTTGATTTTTTTTTGTTTTGTTTTGTTTTTGCTGATTTGCTTGAGTTCTTTATAGATTCTGTATATCTAGAAAACCCTGAAGATTCCGCCAAGAGACTCCTGGAATTGATGAATAAATTCATCAGATCTCAGGTTACAGAATCAATGTACACAAATCATTAGCAGTTCTATACACCAACAGCAGTCATGCTGAGAATGAAATCAAAGACTCAATACCTTTCACAATAGCTGCAAAGAAAATAAAGTACCTAGGAATATATTTAACCAAGGAGGTGAAAGACCTCTACAGGGAGAACTATGAAACACTGAGGAAGGACAGTGCAGAGGATATAAACAAATGAAAAAACATATCATGCTCATGGATTGGCAGAATCAACATTGTTAAAATGTCCATACTACCCAAAGTGATTTACAGATTCATTGCAATCCCTATCAAAATACTGATGTCATTTTTTGCAGATCTGGAAAAACAATTCTATGCTTTGTTTGGAACCAGAAAAGAGCCCAAATAGCCAACATGACCTTAAGCAAAAGGAACAAATCTGCAGGTATCACTTTACCAGACTTTAAGCTTATACTACAAGGCTATAGTAACCAAAACAGCATAGTACTGGCACAAAAATAGAGACATAGACCAATGGAACAGAACAGAGAACCCATATATAAAACCATCCACATACAGCCATCTGATCTTTGACAAACCTGACAATAATATACACTGGGGAAGAGAATCCCTATTCAGTAAATGGTACTGGGAAAATTGGATAGCCATATGCAGAAGAATGAAACAGAATCCATATCTCTCACCACTGACAAAAATTAATTAAGATGGATCACAGACTTAAACCAAAGACAGGAAACCATAAGAATTCTAGAAGAACATGTTGGAAAAATTCTTCTAATGTTGGCCTAGGCAAAGAATTTATGAAGAAGATCCCAAAGGCAATCACAGCAACAAAAATAAATAAATGGGGCTTGATTAAATTAAAAAGCTTCTGCACAGCAAAGGTAACTATCAACAGAGTGACTAGACAACCTATAGAATGGGAGAAAATATTCACATGCTATATGTCTGATAAAGGGCTAACAATCTTATTTTAAGAAATTAAGATAAAATTCTCATGAAGAAAAAATGTAAACCCCAGATGGCTTTACAGGCAAGTTTTGTCAGACATTTAAGCAAAAATAATTTTAATCTTAAGCAAACTACTCCAGAATATAGATAAAGAAGAAATATTCCTGACTTAACTTGTAACACTGGCATAATTTTGACAAGAAAGGAAAATTATAGGTCAATTTTACTCCTTAATGTATACACAAAAACTCTGAACAAAAAATTAGTAATAAAAATTTATGTATGAAAATATTAATATAACATTACCAAATTGGGTTTATTCCTTGTATAAAAAGTTAATATAAGAAAATCAATCAATGTAAGTTTTCATTTTATCAGCATAAAGGAGAAAAATCATTCGATAGTTGTATCAGATAAAACCATTGATGAAAATTGACAGCAAATCAATATAAACACTCTATAAGCAAGCTAGGAAATAGAAGAAAAATTACTAAACCTTATATATAAAGAGTATCTACAAAAAACTTACAGCAGACATTATCTATAGTAGTGAAATACTCAAAACATTCTCACTGAGATTTGAAAAACTACAAGGGTACCTGCCATCACTACTTGCATTTGAACATTGAATTAAAGGTCCTAGCCAGTATAATAATATAAAAAGCAATAAAAGGAATAAGGATTGGAAAATAATTATTCTATCTATTTAGAAAGCCTAAAGTTATCTGCAATGAAATTGTTAAAGTTAAAAGAAGTAAAACATGCTCATAGTTAAAAAATTAGAAGAAAATAATCATCTATAATCTTAACACTCAGAAGTAACCAAAAGTATCATGTTGGTGTATTTTCTTTTAAACTTTTTTTCTGTGTCTTTTAAAAATGTATCTTTATTTTTTTTACACACTTAAATTGTATTATATGTATGCAGTTTTGTAGCCTTGCTTTTCACTTTAGCCTTGTGTTTTCCCTTGTCATTTAAAATTATTAAAAAAGTCATTTTATTGCCTGCAAAATAAATTTTCTTGTATGGTCGACAATAATTATTTATTTTCCAAATAATGGAAATGTTTAAGGAGTTTCCAAATGTTTTTATTGTAACTAACCTAGTGGTAAAAGTCTTTGTCTTCATTTTACAAGATGTCCTTATGACACAGTCTTATAATGAAGTCTACCTTTAAGACCATATAAATGTCTTAAAACACTTAATAAGTATTATTAAATTGCTCTCTGTGCTGTATCAAATTAATTAAATTGCAACCTTCAGATTTATAAATCTTCAACTCACTAAACCCAACAATCATTTCATATTATCATTTAAATTAAACTTTGCTATTGGAGAAATGAAGAATATGCCATCCCAAAATATGCTGCTCTGGGATATTGACTATTTTAAATTAAAGGCACTTAAAAAAGCAGCAGGTGCAAGAAGATTCCTTTGACCTTTATTCAGTTTCTTAAAAGCAGGAGATGAAATTCCCACGTGCAAGATGTCCTCCCTATACCAAAAGAAAAATAACATTCTTATCATCAAGGATGGAAAGCTGAAGCCAAGGGAAATCTGTACAAACAAACCTTGTTAAACTAACCTTACCTTAGCCAAAGTTCCTTCGCTTTATCATATCTCATAACTTACTATTCTTTTTGCAATTCAGTACAGTATATAAGTGATTGACTCTAACTGCTTTTTGGGTCTTTGTTTCCTTATGAGGGTTCCCATGTCACACAAATATATACCAAATACATTTGTATACTTTTCTCTTATTAACGCTGTCAGAGGACAGAGCCTGAAGATGGCAGAGTATCTTGAAACTGGGAAGGGGATATCCCTAGAAATAAGGAGATTCTAAGGTGAGCTCTCAAATATGAGTACAGTGTATAATGTCTGTCCAAATCTTTGGATGACTGCCAAATTATACAGGCACAGGGTACACACCAGGGGCCAGGCTAACACAGCATTAACCACAAGCCATAAGATGAGAACACATATGTCAGTAGAAACAGGAAATTGGGACCCACGCTGAGGAAAAGTTGGAGTCAATAAAAAAATAACTCCAAATGAGACTGACCAGATGTTTACTTAGCAGAGACCAAGACTTCAAAGCAACTATTATATATTGATAGAATTTAAGGAAAATATGTTCAATAAACTAAAAATAAATGCTCTTCTTGGGGGTCAAATTTTTTGGTAATTCTTGTCCTTGTGTGTTTCATATAAATTTTAGAATCAGCTTCTCAATTTCTGCAAAAGAATCTGCATGGATTTTAATAGAAATTGTGCTCAGAGAGAATTGACATCTTAATAATATTGAGTCTTCAAATCCATGAAAATGGAATATCTCTCCAGTTATTTAGAACTTCTCTAATTTTTCTAAACAATGTTTTATAATTTTTAATGTATAAGTCAGCCCCATCTTTTAAATTTATTCCTAAGTATTTTGTTCTTTTTGATGCTATTATGAATGGCGTTGTTTTCTTAATTTCATTTTCAGATTGGTCATTGGTAACATAAAGAAATAGATTGATTTTTGTAAATTGATCTTGTATCCTGTGATTTTGCTGAACTTCATTAGTCAAATAGCTTGCTTTTTGCTTTTTAAAATAAACTTTTAATTTTAAAACAGTTTTAGATTTGTATAATTATTGTAAAGACAGTACAGAGAGTTTCCATATACCCCATTTAAATAGTTTTTCCATAGTTGGATACCTAAGAATTTTTTACCTACAGAATAATGTCATATGTAAATAAAGGCAGTTTTACTTCATTCTTTCCAATCTGGATGTCTTTTATTTCTTTTTTCTTGCGTCATTGCACTGGCTAGAATATCCAAATTAATGCTGAGTAGAAGTGGTAAGAGTAGACATGCCTTGTTCTTAATCTTAGTGGAAAATATTCAGACTCTCACCATTAAGTACAATATTAAATGTAGGTTTTACAGAGACACCCCTTATCAGGTAGGAAATCCATTTCTATTTCTTATTTGTTGAGAATTTAATCATGAATGGCCACTGGATTTTGCCAAATGTTTTTCCTGAGTCTATTAAGGTGATCATGTGGCTTTTGTCATTTATTCTCTTAATCTGGAATATTACATTAGTTATTTTTTTCCTTTCATTCTTTTTTCCCATGCTCCAATTCTCCTTTTCTTTTTCTTACAGTGTTTTCTAGGACCTCCAATAATCTGTTAAACAGTAGTGGTGATAGGGGTCAACCTTGTCTTATTTCTGGTCTTATAAGGATCATATTTAAAGTTAGTTTAAAAATGTAAAATTTTGCTGTTGGTTCATGAAGCTAAGAAAGGTCGCTTTTTTCCTAAGATTATTATGAATTTTTAATAATAAAGATCACTTAACTTTTTTTTGTTATTCATGACTTTTGGTTTTGTTTTTAATTTCTTTTTTATTTCAGCATATTACAGGAGTACAAATGTTTAGGTTACATATGTTTCCTTTGCCCCACCCGAGTCAGAGCTTCAAATGTGTCCATCCTCCAGATGGTGCACACCGCACCCATTACGTGTGTATATACCCACTCCCTCCTTCCCCCTCCCCACTCTGATAGTTTCCTTGGCTGTGTAGAAGCTTTTTAATTTGATCGGGTCCCATTTATTTACTTTTGTTGTTGCTGTGATTGCCTTTGGGGTCTTCTTCATAAATTCTTTGCCTAGGCTAATGTCTGTAAGAGTTTTTCCAACATTTTCTTCTAGAATTCTTATAGTTCCATGCCTTAGGTTTAAGTCTATTATCCACCGTGAGTTGATTTTTGTTAAAGATGAAAGGTGTGCATCCTGTTTCAGTCTTCTACATGTGGCTATCCAGTTTTCCTACCATTGTTTATTGAATAAAGATTCTTCTCCCCACTGTATGTTTTTGTCTGCTTTGTCAAAGATTAGATGGCTATATGAGGATGGCTTTATATCTGGGTCCTCAGTTCTGTTCCATTGGTCTATGTCTCTATTCTTGTGCCAGTACTATGTTGTTTTAGTTACTATAGATTTGCAGTATAGCTTGAAGTCTGGTAAACTGATGCCTCCCAGTTTATTCTTTCTCCTTAAGATTACTTTTGCTATATGGGATCTTCTATGGTTCCATACAAAGCATAGAATTATTTTTTCCAGATCTGTGAAAAATGACATCAGTATTTAAATAGGGATTGTATTGAATCTGTAGATCACTGTGGGTAGTACAGACATTTTAACAATGTTAATTCTACTGACCCATGAGCATGGTTTGGTTTTCAACCTGTTTACGTCCTCTGCTATTTCCTTCCTCAGTGTTTCATAGTTCTCCCTGTAGAAGTCTTTAACCTACTTAGTTAAATATATTCCCAAGTATTTTATTTTCTTTGTTGCTATTGTGAAGGGTATTGAGTCTTTTATTTGGTTCTCAGTTTGACTATTGTTGGTGTATAGGAATGCTACTGATTTCTATATCTTGATTTTGTAACCTGAGACTTTGCTGAATTTGTTTATCAATTCCAGTAGTCTCATGCCAGAATCTTTGGAGTTTTCTAGACATAAGATCATATCATCAGCAAAGAGCAATAATTTGACCTCTTCTGCCCCCATTTGGATGTCCTTGATTTCCTTCTCTTGTCTGATTGCTCTGGCTAGGACTTCTAGCACTATGTTGAATAGAAGCAGTGGTAGAGGGCAACCTTGCCTGGTTCCAATTCTAAGTGGGAATGCTTTCAGTTTTTCCTCATTTGGTATGATGTTGGCTGTGGGTTTGTCATATATGGCTTGTATTATTGTTAGGTAATTCCCATCTATGTCTATTTTGTTAAGCATTCTTATCATAAAAGGGTGTTGAATTTTGTCAAATGCTTTTTCTGCATCTATTGAGAAGATCATATGGTCTTTGTTTTTGCTTCTATTTATGTGGTGAATTACAGTTATAGATTTGCATATGTTGAACCACCCCTGCATCTCTGGGATGAAGCCCACTTGGTCGTGATGGATTATTTTTTGATAAGCACCTGAATGCCATTTGCTTGGGTTTTGTTGAGAATTTTTGCATCTATATTCATAAGGGACATTGGTCTATAGTTTTATTTTTTTTGTTGCATCCTTTCCTGGTTTCGGTATCAGGGTGATGTTGGCTTCATAAAACTTGTTGGGGAGGATTCCTTCCTTCTCAATGTTGTGGAATAATTTCTGCAGGATGGGCACCAGTTCTTCTTTGTAGGTCTGGTAAAATTCGGGTGTCAAACCATCTGGTCTGGGACTTTTCTTTTTTGGAAGATTTTTGATTGCTGCTTAAATTTTGGTACTTGATATTGGTCTGTTCAGGAATTTTATTTCTTCCTGATTGAGCCTAGGGAGGCTGTGTGTTTCTAAGAATTTGTCCATTTTCTCCCCATTTTCAAGTTTATGTGCATAGAGGTTTTTATTGTATTCATAGATGATATTTTGTATTTCTGTGGCATTTATTGTAATTTCTCCTTTTTCCTTCCTGATGGAACTTATTAGAGTCCTTTATTTTCTGCTTCTCATTAATCTAGCAAGAGGCATGCCAATTTTATTTTTTCAAAGAACCAACTTTTTGTTTTATTAATCTTCCGTATAGTTTTTTTTGTTATCAATTTCATTTTGTTCTGCTCTGATCTTTGTTATTTCTTTTCTTCTGCTAAGTTTGGGGCCAGTTTGCCTATCCTTTTCCAGGTCTTTGAAAGGATTCATTAGATTGTTTATGTGTGATCTTTCTGTTTTTGGGATGTAGGCATTTATGGATATAAATTTTCCTCTCAGGAGTGCTTTAGCTGTGTCCCACAGATTTTGATAACTTATGTCTCCTTTACCATTTAGTTCAAAGAATCTTTTGGTTTCCATCTTGATTTCCTCCTTAACACAATAATTGTTCAGCAGAAGGTTGTTTAGTTTCCATGACTTTGTGTAGAGATGAGAGTTTCTGTTGGAGTTGATTTCTAATTTTATTCCACTGTTGTCTGAGAAAATGCATGGTATAATTTCTATTTTTTAAAATTTTTGGAGACATGCTTTGTGGCCTACGATATGGTCAATCTTAGAGAATGTCCCATGAACTTATTAGAAGAATGTATATTCAGTGGTTTTGGGGTAGAATGTTCTGTAAATGTCTGTTAGGCCCATTTGTTCTAGCGTTCTGTTTAAGTCCATTGTTTCTTTGTTTATTTTCTGTTTGGGGGATCTGTCCTAATCTGTTAGAGGGGTGTCAAATTCCCTGGCTATCATGGTGTTGCTGTTTATCATTTTGTTTAGCTCAAGTAGGATTTGCTTTATGAATCTGGGTTCACCTGTGTTAGGTGCATAAATATTTAGAATTGTTATGTCTTCCTGTTGAATTGTACCCTTCACCATTATATAGTGGCCATCTTTATCTTTCATTACTTTTGTTGATTTGAAGTATACATTTTCTGAGGTCAGAACTGCCACACCAGCTTTCTTTGGGCTTCTGTTTGCTTGAAATATTATTTTCCATCCCTTGACCTACATCTGACTGCATCCTTGTGGGTTAGATGTGTTTCCTGAAGAGAGCAAATACTTGGCTTGTGTATATTTATCCATTCAGCCAGCCTATGTCTCTTTAGTGGGCAGTTCGAGCCATTCACATTTATTAGAGAATTGATAAGTGGGACAGATTTCTGTTGATCTTGTTGAGTTGAACTTTGTTGCTTTGTTTTCTCTCCTGAGCCATTGTAGTATCTGGCCTTTGACCTTTTGCTTTTGGATGATTTTACATTGGTCAGTGTTTATTGTGCTGATCAATGTATAACACTGTTTTGAGTACTTCCTGGAGGGCAGGTCTTGTCTTGATGAATTCTCTTAGTCTTTGCTTGTCTGAGAAGGCCTTTATTTCTCCTTCATATACAAAACTTAGTTTTGCAGGGTACAAGAATCTGGGCCAGGCATTATCCTGTTTGAGAAGAGTGAGAATGGGGCCCCAGTCTCTTCTTGTTTATAAGGTCTCAGTTGAGAAGACTGCTGTTATTCTGATGGGTTTTCCTTTTTAGGTTACCTGCTTCTTTTGCCTTACAGCTCGTAGGAGGGCCTCTTTGGTGGTTATTTTGGTCAGTCTGATGACTATGTGTCATGGTGTCTTCCTGTTTGCAAATGAATCTCCCGGGAGTCCTTTGAGCTTCTTCTATCTGGATATCTAGATTTTTAGCAAGGCCTGGGAAATTTTCCTCTATTATATCTTCAAATAGGTTCTCCAACCCTTGTGTATTTTCTTCTTCACCCTCAGGGATGCCTATGATTCCCATGTTAGGCCTCTTCACATAATCTCACATTTATTGTAGGCTTTGCTCTTTTCTCTTATTTCTCTGCTCTATCTCTGTGACTGACTTATTTAATTTAAAGGTGTTATCTTCAATCCCTGAGATTCTTCTGTTTGATCTACCCTGCTCTTGATGCCTTCCACTGTGTTTTTTAATTCCTTGAATAAATTCTTCATTTCCAGAAGTTCTGTTTGATATTTCTTTAATATTTCAATTTATTTAATTAATTTTTCTCCCAAGTCCTGGATGTTTTTTATGGTTTCTTTGTGTTGGTTATCCATTTTCTGTTGTATATCATTGACTTTTCTTACAATCCATGTTTGAAATTCTTCTTCTGTCATTTTAGTGTTCTGAATTTGGTTGATGTCCATTGCTAGGGAGCTGGTGTTCCCCTTTGGGGGTGTGCTTTCCATTTGATTCTTCATATATCCAGAGTTCTTTCCCTGATTACTTCCCATCTGGATCAGCTGTGGCTTCTTACTTTAGATTTTCATTTGGATAATGACAGGCCCTGTTTAGTCTCTGAGCCAGTAGGTGGTGTTTGTGGGTGAGATTCGACCACACCCTGTATGATCAGTCAGTAGATGTAGTAAAAGAGTATGCAAATTGACCTCCCTGTCAGTAGGTGGTGCTTGGTGGGAGGGGCAAACTGCAGTGTTGTTTTTGGGTCCTATAACCACCTCTTGTTCCTCTGGAGAGGCACTCTAATGCCTCAGGTGGTGGGTGGGGCCCTGGGACTTCCAGGTGTGTCCTTATTCTCCACCTCAGTGGTGGCAGGTGGGGGAGTGAGGCTGGGGAGAGCAGGGTTGGGTGAGCCTGCCCTCAAGCTCCACAAATAGTATTAGCAGGGGTCAAAGGTCTGTTCTGTGCTTCTGGGAAAAGCTGCCAGGGAGGGGCTGAAATGGCCCCACTCAGCTGAAAAGTCTGTGTGTGGCGGTGGGGCTGTCTGAGACCTGCAGTCTGGAGCGTGCCTTGCTCCTTTCCACCTTCCCCTATTCCGTGGTTTCTCCCAGGCCTCTGCCAGCAGGCAGGCCCTCAAGCCAGTGAATCTCCCCTGGCTGTGATGCAGGCTGAGAGGTTCCCTGCCCAGGATCACAGCCTAAGCTGGGAGCACGGCCCTCCCATGGGAGGAGGGTTGTCCCTCATGCATGCTGATCTGCCCCTGAAGGCTCACACACCTCAGTAGGCTCATTCACCAGTATCCCTTCTGTGCCCCTGGGCAATGGAATTGAGACCTGGGTATACAGAATCTGGTCTGCAGGCCTGTCCCCTGGTCCCCGGAGATCAATCCGGACCCTGCCAGGGAGAAGAGTGCTGGTTTCAAGTCACTCACAGGGTGCCCAAGCTGGATCAATGTTTCTCCACTTTGGGATTTGCCCCACTCTCCTGGAGTCACCAGCAAAGCAGCAGCTGGGAGGGCTGGTGGGTAGGGAGCTCACAGTCTGAGTACCTCTCAGTCCACTGTAGGGCCCCAAATGGAAAAGTTCTGTTCCCTGCAGATGCCTCTGGGTGGTGGCTAAATTGCCTCTCTCCACAGCTGCCCTGGGTAGGGAAGGGGAAGGGGAAGGGGAGAATGAAACAATATGGTGACTGCCGGTTGGCTCGGGTCTGCAGGGTGGGATGTGCCCTGAGGGAGCCGGGAGCCTGGTGCCCTGTCTGCAAGAGACTCACTGCTCACCGGCAGCAGCCATCTCTGGGCTGGTGTTACCAGCTCTCTCCAACTGCTCAGGAGCCTGCCAGCAGTCCGAGATGCAAGGGAGGGGAAATTTAATTGCTCCACCTACCCTTGTTGCTGGTCGGCAAGCCTCTCAGAGGCCTTTCTCCTTCCAGTTCTCCTTTGCAACTTTTTCCTGTGGAGTCTCCTGTGGTTTCAGGCAACCTTCCTTCTCACCCTCATCCGATCCATATTTGCCTGTTTATTTTTTTCACTTCCTTCTAAAATCTTTTTTGCAGAGACATTCTGCCTGGTGGTTTTTCTCATTTGCCATCTTTCCCCTGAGGACCACTTAACTTTATCAAAGACTTTTTGCATCATTTGCCATAATCATTTAATTTTCTATTTAATACATTAATATGGTGAATTACATTGATAGATTTTTCTGATGTTAAACCATTCTTAACATTCTTGGGATAAACTCTAAACAAAGTAATTTTGAATTTTGCTTAACTCTGGATTTATTTTTAATATGTAATTATATACCCACATTTATAAATAAAATACGTTTATAATTTTATCTTCCTCTGTTATTATTTGGTTTTGGAATCATGATTACACTATGTAAAATAAGCTGAGCAGCTTTGCACAACTCACCTGTTAAACATTCTTGGCCTGGAGCTTTTTGAAAGGACACATCTTTGGCTTCTGTTTTCAATTTCTTTAATATTTACTTATTTGTTCAAGTTTTATTTTTCTTATTTATCAAATTTGGCACTTTGTATTCTTCTAAATGTATCCATTTAACAGAGATTCAACTGAGTAAATGACCAACTGGCAATATTCCAATGGGTTGCAGCATTCTGGGGCAACTTATTGATTGAAAGGTTTCCATCAATCCACAATAACTACTGTAAAACATAAGTCAATAGAAACATTAGTTTTTCACTTGCTCTGTTCTCACAACCAAAGTCAGAGTCCATACCACAAAAGAAGACAGTATTTTATCGTCATGTTAGATTCGACGGAAAACTACAGTTGAAGAATCATATGGTAAATCAGAAAACACATTGTGATGCGTCTAGATTCTAAGTAAAAGCTCATTTGGATTATGGTAGGGACAGTAAGGCGCCCCCAGGATTATGGCAAAGTCTAGAAAGAATTGGGCCACAGTGAGGTGAAGGCATCCTGTATAGTCTCCCCAGGGCAAGCACTGTGTACTTTGTTCATTTTCTTATCAGCACCATGCACAAGTAGCTGGCAGAAAAGTGTTTAATTACTTTGAATTAATGGATAAATTGAAGGACCCGCTTAGAGCGACAGAGAAGGAACCATCCAATTGGGTGCAGGAACGGTTTTATTTAAAGAGTTCTTGAATAATGGCCTTCTTTTTTTCTGTAAAGAAGGCAAAACGCATACACAGCGGTGGCGTAGGGATCATCATAAAAAATGTTTATACAGCAAGATTTTACAGAAATGACCTTGGACTACACTTCCTAAACCGCGAGCACGCCTAGTTTTGACATCTGCTTCGCACATCCTGGGAAAAGAAGACCAGGGGCACCAGAATGTCTGTTAGGCTCTCAACGGCCCTCACGCCCCTGGACCGGATGTCTCCAGCCGGAGGCCGGCCAAACCACTCACGCAGACCACGGGTCGCAGGGGAGGCGTGGGGAGAGCCAAGAGCAGCGTGCAGGCCGCGCCACATGCTGCGCATGCTCCCACCGCTGCCCAGGCTCTCACGGGCGGGGCACCGAGGCTGAGAGAGACATTGCAACCCCCGCTTACTCCTTCCCCCGGAAATGGAGGTCGCGGAGGAGGCTTCCGCAGTGGCACCGCCTCAGCCTTCCGAGCTGGAGGCAGAGCCCTCTCCAGTAACCTGGGGGGACAAGTCAGGAGACCTCGGTCCTTACGACTTGACTATCCTTCATTTCAACGATGTTTACGACGTGGACCCGAGGCCTGAGGAACCCGTAGGAGGCGCCGCTAGGTGTGGGCCGCCATCTTCCCCATCAAATCCTGAAGGGAAATCGGGGTGGTGACTTTGGAAACTGAAGAAGGCTTGGAAACTGTGAGGTCTTCTTCCACAGATTTTTGTGGGACACTGTTGCAGCTCCCTGCTGGTCCCAGTTGGTAAATTGGGTCGTTTTCGAAGGCAGGAGTTAATGATAGGGCTTACTAAAAGGAAGAACCTGAAACTAGTGTCATCACTCGTCAGAACGGGAATGAAAACTTTTTATTTAAATGTGAGCTATGGGAAATGCCCTTAATATGTTTAATCCAAACCTGGGTTCAAATCCAGCTTTTCCACTAACGATTTGTGTGGTTTTGGACAAAGACGTTTCTTGAGCATGTTTCATCATTTGTAAAAAGAGAATTGTTTTTTGTTCCTCCTCGGTATTAAGTGAGGTGATTTATGCTAAGCATCTGTTACAGGGCATGCCTGTGGTAAGCAGTTGTTAGGTTCCAGTTTTTAATTTCTTTTTCCTTTTCTGTATTATGAAATTGTCAGTGTTCAATGAGACTTCTATAGCTACTAATAGTCAGGAACCTAAATATTTTTAGCACATCTTTTTCTTTCTGCTTTGCCAAGACTCTTACCAACTAGTAACTCAGGAGTGATGAAGAAAGGCCTTTGAGTGACATTTAAAAAATGGATAAGGTATAGATAGGTGGAGATGGGAAAGGTTTCAGGATTGGCATTTAGGGAAACTAGATTCTTCTAGGTTTGGATTTTTTTTTTTTTTTTTTTTTTTTGGTGCTACTCGTGTGGTATACGTCAAGTCGTTATTTTAACCTTCTCTCTGGGCTTTGTTTTTTTTTTTCTTTTTAAAGCAGGAGGTTGGGCTTCGTGCATCTGACATTGCTCACAGATTCAAAGATGGGAAATACTAGGAAATAGGGAAATAGAATGGGTACCAAGGTAAGGCAGTGTGGTGCTAATGTAAAGGAGTAGTGAGATACAAAACTAGGGCTTGTAGAAAACTGAATGCTTGGCTAGCAGTTGGAGAACTAGTCTAGGTTTTTGAGGATGATCAAAATGTGTTTGTGACGTGACCCAAGAGGTGTTTTGGAAATATTAAGGGTAATTTTGGGTGGAAAAGATTAGAATGGGGGAAAATCTGTTAGGAGAAATCAGTGAGGCTCTTTGCCTTAGTATAGTTAAAGTCCGTCAGGTGGGGGAATAAGTATCAACAGCAGTAGATGGATTTGAGAGAGAGAAGATACAATGAACAAGACATGATCACTCAATTATGTGTGTGAGAGAAAATGTGTGGGTGCACATGTACATACACAGAAAGGGGAGGCATGGGCTCAGCTGGAAGAAAAGGGAGCAATCTGCAATTGTTGTGTTGTTTAATTCTGGGTAGCCATAGCATTGAACTATCTCTGAAGGAGTAACTAGTATGATAAGAATTGGTTTTGGAAAGGGAATGTTAAGTCATTTGAATTTCAGATGATCACCAACTATGTAGGTAGACATAAATAGCAACTAGTTGGGCCTATAATATCTTCCAATTATTCTTTTGTCTTTCCAATATTTTAGTTCTTTTTTCCCCCTACAAGCTCTTTTCTACATGTATATCTCTTCTGTATCTTGGGAAGAGGATCCTACCCTTTAAATTAAGTGTCTTCTCTATGGAGAAGTCCATTTGTTGTGGTACCAGCCATTTTGAGGACTACTAAGTACTCCTTCATATAGATAGACTAGTTTCTTTTCTTCAGATACTCTTGCTTACAATTGGACCATATGTTTTCAGTGAAAATTGTCTATTCCTAGACACTCTTAAGTGTATACCTGGGATTGTATTCTGATGTTCAGGTAGGAAACTTCATATACCCTTGATTGTCTTTAAAAACTATGGTGTTTGCATTTATATCAGAATATAAACTACTCACAGCATGAAATCTGTTTTTACTATCACTTTATTTTCAGAACTACTAATAGTTTCTGGTACAAAGTGGGTACTGAATAAATGCTTTTTGAATGGATGAGTACGGGAAATGCTGGTACAAGCTGAACCAAATAGAATGGCTCTGAATGGTGACATTGATTGTAAGTTAATCTGACTGTGGTGGTGGTGGTGAACTGAAGTCTGTTGAATCCTGGTCATTGATTTATTTTTAATAAACTTCATTTTTTGAACTATTGAAGTTTTATAGAAAAATTATGAAGATCATTTTCACTTACAAGTGGGAGCTAAACAATGGGTATACATGGGACATACAGAGTGGAATAATAGACACTGGAGACTCCAAAAGGTGGTAGGGTAGGGGGTGGTAAGGGCTGAAAAATTTTCTATGGGGTACAATGTGTACTCTTCAGGTGATGGGTACACTGAAAGCCCACACTATGCAATATATCCATGTAACAAAACTGCTCTTGTACCCCCTAAAACTATAAAAATAAAAAAAAAGAAAATTATGAAGATAGTACAAAGAGTTTTCAGATTCCCCCTATTATTTACATTTTGCATTAGTATGGTATGTCTGTTACAATTAATGAACCAAAGTTGATACATTGCTATTAACCAATATTCATACTTGATTCAGATTTCTTTAGTTTTTACCTAATGTCCTTTTTCTGTGTTTGGATACCACTACGTACTGTTTGTTGTTCATAAGTCCTTAGGCTGCTTTTAGCTGTGATAGTTTTCTAGTCTTTGTTTTTAATGACCTTGACAGTTTTGAGGAGTACTGGTCAGGCATTTTGTAAAACGTCCTTTACTTGGGATTTGTGTGATGTTTTTCTCATGATTAGATTGTGGTTTTGATTTTTTGAGAGGAAAACCATAGAAGTAAAGTGCCATCTTCATCACATCATTTCAAGGGTACATATTCTCTACATGACTTATCTCTGTTTATATTGACCTTTGTCAGGGTTTTCCACTGTAAAGTTACTTTTTCCCCCACTTTCCAAACAGTACTCTTTAGAAGTAAGTAACTATGAGCAGCTGACACTTAAGGAGTGAGGAGTTATGCTCTACCTACTTGAGGGGGAAGTGTCTACATAAATTATTTGGAGTACTTCTGAATGGGAGATTTGTGTCTTCTTCCTCATTTATTTATTTAATCATTTATTTATCAGTATTAGATTCCTAGGAATGCTGTAACAAATTATTACAAATTAGGTGTCTTAAATAATAGAGATTTAATCTCTCACAGTTCTGGAGGTTGGAAGTCTGAAATCAAGGCATTGGCCGGGTTGGTTCCTTTAAGAGTTTTGGGGAGAAACTGTTGTATGCCTCCCTCCTAGCTTTTGGTGAAGGCCAGTAATCCTTGCCTTGGTGTTCCTTGGCTTATAGATGTATTATTCCTATCTCTGGTTCTGTCTTCGAATAGAATTCTCCCTCTGGGAGTTTCTGTGCCGAAATTTCCCTTGTCTTATGTGGACCTTAGTCATTGAATTAGGGCTCATCCTGATGACCTTGTTTTATTTCCAAATAAGGTCATATTCACAGACAGGTACCAGAGGTTAGTACTTCAACATATCTTTTTTGGAGAGGCAATTCAACCTTTTAAAAGTGTAGATTCATGGATGCCATTGATTTTTAAAAATATTTTTAATTTATACAATAATTGTCCATATTTATGGAGTGCAGTGTGATATTTCCATTCATTTATGCATTATATAATGATTAAATCAGGGTAATAAGCATATCCATCACCTCAAACATTTATCATTTCTTTGGGTTAGGAACATTCAAAAATCTCTCTTATAGCTGTTTAAAAATATACAAAACTATAGTCTCACTGCAGTGCTATAGAACACTACAATTTATGCCTTCTCTCTAGCTGTAAGTTTGTATCTATTAACCAACATCTTTCTGTCCCCCCTCCTCCCTACCCTTTCCAGTCTATAGTAACCACTATTCTATTTCTAGAAGAGCAACTTTTTTAGCTTCTACATATTAGTGAGAACAAGCGATATTTATCTTTCTGTGCCTGGCTTATGTCACTTAACATAATATCCTCCAGGCTCATCCATGTTGCTGTGAATGACAAGATTTCATTCTTTTTTGATAGCTGATTAGTATTTTATTGTGTATATATACCAACCATATTTTAAAATCCATTCTTTCACTGATGGTCAGTTAGGTTGATTTCATGTCCTTGCTATTATGAATTGTGCTTCAGTAAACCATGGGAGTGAAGATACCTATTTGACATACTGATTTCCTTTCCTTTGGATATATACCCAGTAGTGAGATTGCTGGATCATATGGCAGTTCTAGTCTTTGTTTTTGAGGAACCTCCATGTGTTTCCCATAATGGCTATTCTAATTTACATTCTCACTGGCAGTGTTTAAGAGTTCTCTTTTTATCACATCCTTGCCATCCTCTGTTTTTTTTTTTTTTTTCCTGTCTTTTTGATGATAGCAGCCATTCTAACTGGGGTGAGGTGATAACTTATTGTAGTTTTGATTTGCATTTCTGTGATGATTAGTGATGTTGAGCATTTTTTTTTTCATATACTTGGCCATTTTTATGCCTTATTTTGAGAAACGGCTATCAGGTCTTTTGTCTGTTTTTTATTTGGATTGTTTTTTCACTATGAGTTTGAATTTCTTACATATTCTGGTTATTAATCTCTTGTCAGATGGATAGTTTGCAGATACCTTGTCCCCATTCTCTTCACTTTGTTGATTGTTTCCTTTGCCGTGCAGAAGCTTTTTATCTTGATGTAATCCCATTTGTCTATTTTTGCCTTGGTTGCCTGTGCTTTTGAGGTCATTCACAAAAAATCTTTGCCCAGACCAATGTAATGTAGCAATTCCCCAATGTTTTCTTTTAGTAGTTTCATACTTTCAGACTTTACATTTAAATCTGTAATACATATTGAGTTGACTTTTATACATGGTGAAAGATAGGGATCTAGTTTCATTCTTCTGTGTATGGATATCTAGTTTCTCCAGCAATATTTATTAAAGAGACTGTTCTTTCCCAATGTACACTCTTGGCACCTTGTTGAAAATAAGTTGGCTGTAAGTGTGTGGATTTATTTCTGGGTTCCATATTCTGTTCCATTGGCTTATGTGTCTGTTTTTGTGGCAGTACCATGCTGATTTGGTTACTGTAGCTTTGTAATATATTTTGAAGTCAGGTAGTGTGATGCCTCCAGCTTCATTTTTTTTTGCTCAGGATTACTTTGCTTATTTGAGGCCTTTTTGTAGTTCCTTAACATTTTAGGATTTTTTCCTCTATTTCTGTGAAGAATGTCATTGATATTGCATTGCATCTGTAGATTGCTTTGGGTAGTATCATCATTTTAACAATATTGATTCTTCCAATCCATGATCATGGGATGTCTTTCCATTTTTTTTTATATCCTTTTCAATTTTTTTTCATCAGTATTTCATTGTAGAGATATTTCACCTCCCTGGTTAAATTTATTCCGAGGTATCTTTTTTTTTTTTGGTAGCTATTATAAATCGATTGCTTTCTTGATTTCTTTTTCAGCTAGTTCGTTATCGGTATATAGAAATTGCTGGTCATTATTATATGATGATTTTGAACATTGCAACTTTAGTGAATTCATTTATCAAATCTAAGAGTTTTTTGGTGGAATCTTGAGGTTTTTCTGTATATAAGATCATGTTATCTGCAAATAGGGACAATTTGACTTTCTCCTTTCCAATTTTGATGTCCTTTATTTTTTCCCTTGCATAATTGCTTTGGTTAGGACTTCCAGTATCATGTTGAATAAGAGTGGTGAAAGTGAGCATCCTTGTCTCACTCTAGTTCTTGGAGGAAAAGCTTTAAACTTTTTTCCATTGAGTATGATGTTAGCTGTGGGTTTGTCATATATGACCTTTATTGTGTTGAGATATGTTTCTTCCATATTTGATTTGTTGAATATTTTTATCATGAAGGGATGTTGACTTTTATCAGATGTTTTTCTCTTCATCTGTTGAGATGTTCATCTGGTTTTTGTTTTTCAGTCTATTGGTGTGATGTTTATTGATTTGCATATTTGGGCCATCATTGCGTCTCTGGGATAAATGTGACTTGATCACGGATTATAATCTTATTGATGTGCTGTTGCATTCTGTTTGCTAGTATTTTGTTGAGAAATTTTACATATATGTTCATTAGGAATATTGGCCTGTAGTTTTATTTTTTAGTTGTGTCCTTGTCTGGTTTTGGTATCAGTGTAATGTTGGGCTCAGAAAATGTGTTTGAAAGAATTCTTTTCCCTTTAATTTTTTAAAATAGTTTGAGAAGAATTGGTGTTAGTTCATCTACTTTGGGTAGAATTCAGCAATTAAAGCCATCTAGTCCTTGACTTTTCTTCGTTGGGGGACTTTTTATTATTGCTTTAATTTTGTTACTCATTATTGGTCTGTTCAGGTTTTCTATTTCTTCCCAATTCAATCTTGGCAGGCTGTATGTGTCTAGGAATTTATCCATTTCCTCTAAGTTTTCTAATTTGTTGGCATGTCTGTAATGATCCTTTGTATTTCTCTGGTATCAGTTGTAATGTCTCCTTTTTTGTTTCTAATTTTATTTATTTGAGCCTTATCTGTGTTTTTTGTTAATCTAGCTAAAGATTTGTTGATTGTTTTTCAAATACTTTTTTTTAAAATTTCAGAATATTATGAGTATACAAACGTATTGATTGCATGTTTTGCTTTTGTGCAGTTTGAGTCAAAGTTGTAAGTGTGCCCATCACCAAGGTAGCATGTACTGTACCCATTAGGTGCAAATTTACCCATCCCCTCCTCCACCCTCCTGCCTACTTGATTTCCATTGAGTTTTACTGCCATTTGTGCACATGTGTGTTTATTGATTGGTTCCAAATTAATAGTAAGTACATGAGGTGTTTGTTTTTCCATTCTTGCAATACTTCGCTTAGAAGAATGGTCTCTAGTTCTATCCAGGTTGTTACAACAAGTATTAGTTCACCATTTTTTATGGCTGTGTAGTATTCCATAGTAAACGTATACCACATTTTATTAATCCACTCATGTATTGATGGGCACTTGGGTTGGTTCCACATCTTTGTGATTGTGAATTGTGATGCAAATAAACATTCAAGTGCAAGTAAAATTACTTTTTTCCCCTTGGGTAAATAACCAATAGTGGGATTGCTGGATCAAATGACAGGTCTACTTTTAGTTCTTTGAAGTATCTCTATACCATTTTTCATAGAGGTTATACTAGTTTGCAGTCCCACCAACTGTGTATAAGTGTTCCTTTCTCTCCACATCCACACTAGCATCTGTTGTTTTGGGACTTTTTGATAAGAGTCATTCTCACTGTGGTTAGGTGATATCTTATTGTGGTTTTGATTTGCATTTCCATGATGATTAGAGACTTTAAGCATTTTTACATATGTTTATTAGCCATTTGTCTATCTTCTTTTGAAAAGTTTCTGTTCATGTCTTTTGGCCACTTTTTGATAAGGTTGTTTGATTTTTTTTCTGGCTGATTTATTTGAGTTCTTTATGGATTCTGGTTATTACCCCTTTATAGGATGTATAGCATGCAAATATTTTCTCCCATTCTGTAGGTTGTCTATTCACTCTATAGATTGTTTCCTTGGCTTTACAGAAGCTTTTTAGTTTAATCAAGTCCCATTTGTTAGTTTTTGTTGTTGCTGTGATTGCCTTTAGAGTCTTCTTCACAAATTCTTTGCCTAGGCTGATATCTAGAAGAGACATAAACCTATGGATCAGAAAAAAGAACCCAGATATAAAACCATCCTTATATTGCCATCTGATCTTTGACAAAGCAGACAAAAACATACACTGAGGAAAAGAATTCCTATTCAATAAATGGTGCAGGGAGAATTGGATAGCTACATGTAGAAGACTGAAATAGGATCCGCACCTCTCACCACTCACAAAAATATTAATTCATGATGGATAACAGACTTAAACCTAAGACATGAAACTAAAAGAATTCTAGAAGAAAATGTTTTATTGATTTTATCTGTTCAAAACACCAATTTTTTGCTCTGATTTTTTGTATTTTTTAGTGTCTATTTCATTTATTTCTGCTCTGATCTTCATTATTTCTTTCCTTCTACTAATTTTATGTTTGATTTGTTCTTGCTTTTCTAGTAACTTGAGGTATATTATTAGATTATCTTTCTACCTTTTTGATGTAGGCATTATTACTGTAAAATTTCCCCTTAGTACTGCTTTTGCTGTAACCCATAGGTTTTGATGTATTGTGTGTCTATTTTCATTTGTTTCAAGGAATTTTTAAATTTCCTTAATTTCTTCATTGACCCGTTGGTCATTCAGGAGCATATTGTTTAATATTCATGTATTTGTATAGATTCCAGTGTTTCTGTTGTTATTCATTTCTAGTTTTATTCCATTGTGGTCAGAAAAGATACTGGAAATGATTTGGATTTTTAAAATTTTTCTGACTTGTTTTGTTGCCTAACATATGGTTTATCCTGTAGATTATTCCATGTGCTGTTAAGAAGAATGTATGTGCTGCATTTGTTGGATGATCTGTTCTGCAAGTGTTCGTTAGTCTATTTGGTCTATAGTGCAGTATAAATGTAATGTTCCTTTTGACTTTTTGTCTAGATGACCTGTACAATGCTGAATTGGGGTATGAACATCCTCAACTATTATTATATTGGAGTCTATCTCTCCCTTTAGATCTAATAATATTTGCTTTATGTATTTGGGTGCTTTGCTGTTGGGTGCATGCATATTTCCAATCATTGTATCCTCTTGCTGAATTGATCTTTTTATCATTATATAATGACCTTCTTTAAAGTTTTTGAATTAAAGTCTATTTTATCTGAGATAAGTATAGCTATTCTTACCCATTTTTGGTTTCTGTTTGTGTGGAATGTCTCTCTTTTCCATCCCTACACTTTCAGTCTATGTGTCTTTACTTGTAGGCAGCATATAGTTGCGTCTTGTTTGTTATCCATTCAGCCAGTCTATATCTTTTAATTGGGGAATTTAATCTATTTACATTCAAAATTATTATTGATAAGTGAGGACTTACTCCTGTCATTTCTGTTGTTTTGTGTATCCTTTTTTCTTTTCTTCATCTCTTATTGTTTATCTTTTTGGTTTAGTGGGTTTTTTTTTTATAGTGATATGGTTTAATTCCCTTCTCCTTCTCACTTCTTATATGCTCTGCCAGTGAGCTTTATACTTTCCTGTGTTTTCATGATAGTAGTTACTGTTCTTTAACTTCTAGATGTATGACTCTTTTAAGCATTTCTTTAAGGCTTGTCTGATGGTGATGAATTCCCTCATCATTTACTTATCTAAGAAAGACTTTATTTCTCCTTCATTTCTGAAGGATAGCTTTGCTGGGTATAGCATTCTTGGTTGACAGTTTTTTTTCCTTTCAGTACTTTGAATATATGATTGCATTCTCTCCTGGCCTGTAAGATTTCTGTGTAGAAATCTGTTGTTTGTCTAGTGGGATTCCCTTATGTGTGACTTTGATGCTTTTCTCTTGATGTTTTCAGAATTCTTTCTTTTTCTTTTAATAATTTGACTATAATGTGCTTTGAGTAAGTCCTTTTGTGGTTGAATTTATTTGGGAACCTTAGATCTTCCTGGATCTGGATGTCCATATCTATACCTAGATTTGGTAAGTTTTCAGCTATTATTTAAATAAATAGATTTTCTATGCCTTTCCCTGTCTCTTCTCCTGCTTGAACTCTTATAAGGAGGATATTTGCTCACTTAATGGTGTCCTATAAGTCTATAGGCCTTCTTCATTCTTTTTTTCTTCTCTTCTATTTTTGCCTTTTTGAGTTATTCCAAAAAACCTGTCTTGAAGTTCAGAAATCCTTCCTTCTGTTTGGTCTTGTCTGTTGTTTAAGCTCTCTATTTTCTTATTATTTCATTCACTGAATTCTTTTGCTCCAAGATTTCTATTTGGTTCTTTTTTATATCTATCTCTTTGTCATATTTTTCATTAAGATCATGAATTGTTAGGGATTTTTCCATTTACTTTTTTTACGTCAATGGGGGTCCTTCTTAGCTACAAAGCACTACTACCAGCTGGGTTTTCTGCTTTCCTCTGTGCTACCATTCAAAGTCTTACACTTCGGAGAATTTTTATCACTTCCATGCTGAATTCTAGTGTTTTCCCTCAGACATTCTACTTGCAGTGCAGTTATTTATTTGTTGTTATGGTCTTTCTTCGTGGAAAAGATGAGCATATTGATGATTTCTCCTGAATGTCATTGATTTTTAATAGGATGCTTTTTAGTTTTCATAGAAGCCCAAGGAAAAGCCACAGATTGACTTTTGATACATTAAAAACAATACATTAGGCCGGGCGCGGTGGCTCACGCCTGTAATCCTAGCACTCTGGGAGGCCGAGGCGGGTGTATTGTTTGAGCTCAGGAGTTCGAAACCAGCCTGAGCAAGAGTGAGACCCTGTCTCTACTAAAAATAGAAAGAAATGAATCGGACAACTAAAAGTATATAGAAAAAATTAGCCGGGCATGGTGGCGCATGCCTGTAGTCCCAGCTACTCGGGAGGCTGAGGCAGTAGGATTGCTTGAGCCCAGGAATTTGAGGTTGCTGTGAGCTAGGCTGATGCTCTAGCCTGGGAAAAAGAGTGAGACTCTGTCTCAAAAAAAACAAAAAAGCAAAAAAAACCCAATACATTATATGTCAAGTGGCAGAGTGGCATTTGGGGAATGCATTTTTCTATGGATTGCATAGTTCCAAAAAAGTTCTTGGTGGTTTTATTGTAGGATTTCATCTCACCTCTTATTCAAACATATCATTCATATACATGTTAGTCATCTAAATGAAAATATCAGCCTCTTGGGTAAAAATCATGAGATTATGAAGCTGCAATGAATGTCTTTGGAAGGTCAGAGGTATAAAACTTAAGAAATCATATCAAGAGATGCTAGTAAATAGAATACTTAGTGACTGGCCTTTGAAGGAAAAATGAAAGTATCCATCTTATTTCTGGACTATTCTGATGATGAAAAGAAACCTGAGTTCATTGAGTGAATATTCTTCTATGGTTGGCATTTCTGGAAATATTTCTGTTCATAATTGTTCTTCCTAGCAAAGATGTTGCTGAAATAATTTGTGTTTATTCAGATTGGTGACAACTCTGGATCATTTTGACTTTGGTTAAAAGATGACCTTTTCTCTTTAGCTCTAAGATGTCATAACATTCTCTACACTTTAAACGTTGCTATATCCTAAAGTTTAGTCTTTAGCCCCTCTGCTCACTTCTCTGTGTATTGAAACAGAGATTCAGTCAGTATTCATTTAGTTAAACAAATATTCAGTGAGAGCATATCATTTTGTAGGTATAGAGTGCCTAGTAAGAGTTCAATAAATATGTGTGAATTATTGAACTTATAGTACCAGGCACTGTTCCAGGCAGTTAGGGATATAGCTGGGAGCAGAAGAGAAAAAATTCCGGCTTTCATGGAGCTTGTGTTTTAGGTGGGGAAGCAAAGCATAAATAAGAAATGTATACAATAGTTCCCCCTTATCTGTGGTTTTCTTTCCATGTTTTCAGTTACCCACAGTCAATTGTGATCTGAAAATATTGAATGGAAAATTCCAGAAAGCAACAATTTATAAGTTTTAAATTGTGTGTTCTTTGAGTAGTGTGATGAACTCTTGTACCATCTGCTTTGTCCTGCCTGGGGCATGAATCATCTTTTTATCCAGCACTGCCACACAGTATGCTACCTGCCTATTAGTCACTAAGTAATAATCTTGGTTACCAGATCAGCTGTTGTGGTAGTAGAGTGTTTGTGTTCAATTAGTCCTTATTTTACTTAATAATGTTCTCAAAGAACAAGAGTAGTGATGCTGGCATATTGTTATAATTATTCTATTTTATTATTAGTTATTGTTATTAATCTCTTACTATGCCTAGTTTATAAATTAAGCTTTATCATAGGTATGTATTATATGAAAAATCATCGTATATATAGGATTCAGTACTATCTGTGGTTTCAGGCATCCATTTGAGGTCTTAGAATGTATCCCTTGCATATAAGGAGGGATAATTATAATATGTCAGATGGTAATAAATGCTATGGAGGAAAATAACACAGGGTAAGGATAATAGAAAGAGGAAAGTTGAGGGTGGGGAGGGGTGCTATTTTCAAGAAGCTTATTTAGATAAGATCTCACTAACAGTGTGTTATTTGAGGAGAAACCTGAGTGATGTGAAATAGTGTGACACATTTGGCTGTCTATAAGAAAGTGTTTTAAGCTGAGCAAATTGCAAGAGCAAAGGTTCTGAGGTAGGAACATGCTTAGTAGGTTTCATGAACATCAGGAAGCTACAGTGCTGGAGCAGAGGGAGTAATGGGGAGAGTGATAAAAGATGAGATCAGAGAGGTAGCAGAAATCAGATCATGCAAAACTGTGTAGGCCATGTTGGTAATTTTGGCTTCTACCTTGAATCAGCTGGGAAGCTACTGGAAGGTTTGAGCAAAAGAATGATATAAATGACTTAGATTTTTTTTTTTTTTTTTTTTTTTTTTTTTTTTTAGAGGCAGGGTCTTACTCTGTTGCACAGGCCAGAGTGGAGTGCAATGACTGGCTCATAGCTCACTGCAAGGTCAAGGATTCCTGGGCTTAAGGTCTCAAGCAGCTGGGACTTCAGGTGTGTGCCATCACACTCAGCTAATTTTTAACAATTTTTTGTAGTAGGTACAGGGTCTTGCTTTGTTGTCCAGGCTGGTCTTGAACTCTTGGCCTCAAGTGATCTTCCTGCCTTGGCCTCCCAAAGTACTGAGATTACAAGTGTGAGCCACTGGGGCCAGCTGACTTAGATTTTGAAACAATCATTCTTACTGCTATATTGAGAATAGGGATAGGGAGAAATGCTGAACCATGAACAAACCATGAACAAAACTAGATGTGATCCCAATGATCCCAGCCCTCATGTAACCCATAGACTAGCATTAGGTGGACAAAAAAATACTCATAAATAAAAGTAAAATTATCATGTGAGAAGTACAATGAGAATGCCTAACATGGCACCTTCTTAGTTGGAGAGAGGTCTGGGAATGTTTCTCTGGGGACTGTTTAAGCTGAGATTTGAAGGACGAGTAGGAGCTAGTTAGACAAAATGTTGTCCATTTGCTTATTTTCTTTTGAGGTTTAAGCTATCACCTGGATTATAAATCTAAATTGGTAGTTCTCAAAGCATAGTCCAGGGACCTATATGAGATCCTTTTAGGGGGTCCTCAAAATCAAAACTATTTTTATAACAGTCTTAATAGATGTTATTTGCTATTTCCATTTTTTCATATGTGTATAGAGTTTGAAAAGTTAATTGACATGGTTTGAAATAGCACATTGAAATTGTTAAGAAACTGTTTCTTGTTGAGTTTTGGTGTAGTATCAAAGAAAAATATCTATGATTATCTGGAAATTTTATTGAAACACTTATTCAGTTACCTATCTGTATGAGACCAGATTTTCTTTATATTCTTTAACCAAAGCGACCTATTCCAATAGATTGAGTGCAGCAGCAGATATGGGACTCTAGCTGTCCCTAATAAGCTAGATATAAAAGAGATTTGCAGAAGTTCAATCTTCTTAATCATTTTTTGGGGGTTTGTTTTTGAAAGTATATTCTTTGGATATCAAAAGCAAACTTTAGGAGCTGCTGATTTATACCATTTTAGCTGGAACACTCATAAATCATCATATATACCTTGTACTTCCTTATTCTATAATTTTGATCATATATTTACTCTTTTTTGCTTATATAATTTCTGTCTATTCTAGATTCAGCCCAAATCCTGTGGCTTTTACTTTCCATCTTAGATACAACTCTCCTGAGAGTTCTCTGAACTCCTATATTGCTCAGTTTTTATATTCATATATTTTCTTACTGCCTTGCATACTACATATATATTATTTTCAATTATTTTTTTCAGTTTTTAAAAAAGTGAGGTATTAATTAAACATACTGAAGTACACACATCTTAAGTGTAGAGATCAATGATTTTTTACTAGTATAATCATTACCTAGATCAAAATATGAAATATTTCAAAAATATGAAATATTACACTGTATAACTCTCTCATGTCCTTCTTAGTCACATACTGCTATTTTTTCATCTATCACTAAACATCATACAACATACACTCTTATGTGTTTGGCTTCTTTTGTTCAACATTATTTATTTGAGATTCATCCACATTGTCACATGTATTGGTAATATGTTGTTCTTTTATTGTTGAGTTAGATTCTAATGTGTGAATATACCATAATTTATTTATCTGTTCTGTTAAAGGACATTTGGATTATTTCCAATATTTGGTATTATGAAATCACTACTGTCATCATTCTTGTATAATGTTTTTGGTGGATAGAAACAATCATTTCTGTTCAGTGTATGATCAAGAGTGGAATTTTTGTACCACATATAGGCATGTGTATAGCTTTAATAGGTTAGATGTTGCCAAACATTTTTCCTAAAATAGTTTTACTAGCTTATATGTCCAGCAGCAATGTATTAATATGAGAGTTTTAATTGCTCCACATTCTTGCCATTTGGTATTGTCTGTTTAATTTTAGCATTCTGGTGGGTGTGTAGTGATATACCATTGGGGTTTAATTTGTATTTCCCATTGAGTAATGATATTGAACATTTTTCTTCAATATAGAAGAAAAAAATCAGAATTTTTCTTATGTTTATTGGACAGTTTGATTTATTCTTTAGCATTTTTTAAAACCCATTTTTAAAGATGGGGCTTTCTTTTTCTTATTGATTTGTAAGAATTCTTAGTATATTTTGGATATAATTCCATTTTTGAATGTGTGATTTGAAGATATATTCTCTAGTCAATGTTTGCCTTTTCACTCTTTTAATGATGTATTTTGGTCAGCAGTTCTTAATGTAAATGAAGTTCAGTTTATCAATATTTTCTTTTATGGTTTGTGTTTTTCTTGTCTGCTTAAGAAGTTTTTGCTCTTGTTATTGATTTCATTTAGTTCTGCTGTGATTTGGTTATTTCTTTTATTCTGCTGGGGTTGGGATTGGTTTGCTCATTCTTTTCTAGTTCTTTGAGGTGATTGATTAGATTATTGACTTGTGATTTTTCTGTCTTGTGAATGTAGGCATTTATGGCTATGAATTTTCCTCTCAGCACTTCTTTAGCTATATCCCACAGATTTTGATAACTCGTGTCCCCTTTATCATTTAGCTCAAAGAGTCTTTTTATTTCCATCTTAATTTCTTCCTTGACCTATCATTCATCAATAGGTTGTTTAGTTTCCGTGACTTTGTGTAGAGATGAGTGTTTCTGTTGGAGTTGATTTCTGATTTTATTCCACTGTGGTCTGAGAAAATGCATGGTATAATTTCTATTTTAAATTTGTCAAGGCATGTTTTGTGGCCTAGGATCTGGTCAGTCTCATAGAATGTCCCATGAGCTGATGAGAAGAATGTATGTTCAGTAGTTTGGGGGTAGAATGTTCTGTAAATGTCTGCTAGGCCCATTTGTTCTAGAGTTCTGTTTAAGTCCATTGTTTTTTTGTTTGTTTTCTGTTTGGAGGATCTGTCCTGTTCTGTCAGAGGGGTGTTGAAGTCCCTGGCTATTACGGTGCTGCCGTTTATCATTTTGTTTAGATCAAGTAGGATTTGCTTTATGAATCTGGGTGCACCTGTGTTAGGTGTGTAAATATTTAGAATTGTTATGTCTTCTTGTTGAATTGTTCCCTTTACCATTATATAATGTCCATCTTTTTCTTTCATTACTTTGTTGATTTAAAGACTGTGTTATCTGATATGAGAACTGCTACACTGGCTTTCTTTTGGTTTTCATTTGTGTGGAATATTGTTTTCCACCCCTTTACCTTGAGTGTGAATAAGTCCTTGTGGGTCAGATGTGTTTTCTGGAGACAGCAGATACTTGGTTTGTACATATTTATCTAGTCAGCTAGCCTATGTCTCTTTAGTGGGCAGTTTAAGCCATTCACATTTATTGAAAGAATTGATAAGTGAGGCAGATTTCTGTTCATCCTGTTGAGTAGAACTTTGTTGCCTTGTTTTCTCTTTTGAGCCATTGTGGTATCTAGGCTTTGACCTTTAGCTTTTGGGTGATTTTACACTGGTAGGTATCTATTGTGCTGATCCATGTATAATGCAGTTCTGAGTACTTCTTGCAGGGCAGGTCTTGCCTTGACAAATTTCCTCAGTGTTTGCTTGTCTGAGAAAGACTTTATTTTCCCCTCATATACAAAACTTAGTTTTGCAGGATACAGAATTCTAGGCTGGCCATTGAGAAGACTGAAAATGGGGCCCCGGTCACTTCTGGCTTGTAAGCTCTCAGTTGAGAAGTCTACAGTTAGTTTGATGAGTTTTCCTTTGTAAGTTACCTGCTGCTTTTGCCTTACAGCTCATAGGAGCGCCTCTTTCATGTTTATTTTAGCCAGTCTGATGCACTAAAGTTATGAATATATTCTCCCATGATTTCTTTTAGAAGATTTATTGTTTTGGTTTTTACATTATATCTGTGATCAACTTTGAATTAATTTTTGTATATGATTGAAGTAGGGGTCACCTTTTTCTCCTTGCATCATTCATGTATATTTATAGTTGTATGTTTATATTTAGTTTCATCAGTACTTTTATTGAAAAGACTGTCCTTTCCACATTGAATTTCAGGGGTGTCTTTGTATTTAATAATAAATCAAGTGACTGTGTATATGTCTGTCTAGTTCTGGACTCTATTCTGTGGATCTAAAACAATACTATATGGTCTTAATTGCTATAGCTTTATAATAAGCCTTGATGCCCAGCTGTATAAGTCCCTGGTTTTCTTGTTCTTCAGTATTTACTTGTCTATTCTAGGACTTTTGCATTTCCGTATAAATTTTATATCAAAATTTATCAGGTCAATTTCTACCTAAAAGGTTTTTTATCCCAAACCCTTGTATTCCTAGTTTTCCAATAATAATTCTTTTTTTAATCAAATAGGTTTTGAATTTTCACATGCTTTTTCTGTGCCTTTTTTAGATAGGTGCAGGAAATCATGATTTTTATCCTTTATTAATGTGATAAAGTTATATTTATTTTTAAATGTTAAACCATTCTCACATTCCTGGAATAAATCCTTCTTAGTTATGATGTCTTATTCTTTTTACATATACTGGATTAATTTTGCTAAAATTTGCTTAAGAATTTTGTGACTGTGTTCATGAGGGATACTGGCCTGTAATTTTCTTTTCTTGTAATGTTTGTTAGGTTTTGATATTAAGATAATGCTGACCTTATGAAATCAGTTGGAAAGTGTTGCTCTTTTCCTCTTCTGTGGAAGAATTTATGAAAGAGAAGTATTTCCTTTTAAAAATATTTGGGATAATTCAGTAGTGAAAATCTATTACTGGAGTTTCTGTTGTTGAAATGTTTTAAATTGTACTTTCAATTTCTTTAATAGATAAAGGAAAATACAGATTTTTGTATCTTTTTGTGCTTGTTTTGGTAAGTTGTATTTTTCAAGAAATTTGTCTATTTTATCTAAATTGTCAAATTTATTGACAGAAGTATATTTATAATATATCCTTTTTATCTTTTTAAAATATGTTGGATTTGTAGTGATGTTTCTTTTTTATTTCTGTTATTTATAATTTTTTTTTCAGTCTTGGTGGTGTGTATCAATTTTATTAATTTTTTCAGTGAGCACATTCTAGCTTTGTTAATGTTTTTCTTTGTTGTATCTTTGCTTTCTATTTTGTTTATTTTTACTTTTTTCTTTCTACTTTATTTTAGCTTAATTTGCCATGTTTTCTAGCTTTTCTTGAGATAAAAGTTTGATTGTATATTTTTCAATCTATTTTTTTGTTATATGCATTTTAAGCTATAAATCGTCATTTAAGCACTGCCTTATTTCCATTCCGCAAGCTGTAATGTGTTGTATTTTCATTATTATTCACTTCAAAATTCCAGTGTGATTTTTTCTTTGACCTACAGCTGATTTAGATTTATGTTGCCTAATTTCTAAATATTTAGAGCTTTTTGAATTATTTTTTTATTACTGAGTGCTTGTTTAATTTCATTATGGTCAGAGAGCATACTCTTTTTTTTTAAATTTTTTTTTTATTTCTGTATATTATGGGGGTACAAATGTTAAAGTTACGTTGCCCTGCCCCCCCCATCAAAGCTTCAAGCATGTCCATCCCCCAGATGGTACACATCGCACTCATTATGTATGTATATACCCGTTCCCCCCTCCCTCCTCCCATCTGCCCAATGCCCGATAAATGTTATTCCTATATGTGCACTTAGGTGTTGATCAGTGAAACCAATTTGCTGGTGAGTACACATGGTGCTTATTTTTCCATTCTTGGGATACTTCACTTAGTAGAATGGGTTCCAGCTCTATACAGGAAAATGCAAGAGGTGCTATATCACCATTGTTTCTTATAGCTGAATAGTACTCCATGCTATATATATACCACATTTTATTAATTCACTCATGTATTGATGGGCACTTGGGTTGTTTCCACATCTTTGCAATTGTGAATTGTGCCGCTATAAACATTCAAATGCAGATGTCTTTTTTATAGAATGTCTTTTGCTCTTTTGGGTAGATGCCCAGTGATGGGATTGCTGGATCAAATGGTAGATCTACTTTTATCTCTTTAAGGTCTCTCCATATTGCTTTCCACAGAGGTTGCACTAGTTTGCAGTCCCACCAGCAGTGTATGAGCATTCCTGTCTCTCTGCATCCATGCCAACATTTATTGTTTTGGGACTTTTTGATAAAGGCCATTCTCAATGGAGATAAGTGATATCTCATTGTGGTTTTGATTTGCATTTCCCTGATGATTAGAGATGTTGAGCATTTTTTCATGTTTGTCGGACATTATTCTGTCTTCTTTTGAAAAGTTTCTGTTCATGTCCTACTCTTTATGTTACAGAACTTCAAGGTTTCTGATACTTATTTTATGACCCATCTACTCTATTTTGTTAACTAATTCAGGTCCTCTCAAGCAGAAGTATATTTTTTTGTCGGGTATCATGATCTGTATGTCAATTTTGTCAATCTAGTTAATTATGTTCTTCAAATATTTTGTGTCTTAACTCATCTTTTGTTTGCTTATTCTATGAGATACTGAGAAGTCCTTTAAAATTGGCAACTATGATCATGATTTTTTTTCCCTTCTCCTTTTATCTCTGTCAACTTTTGTTTTATCCATCTTGGGGCAGTATTGTTAGGTACATACAAATTTAGAATTTTCTATCTTTATATCGAATTAACACTAATAACTAAAAAACTTACCTTTTTATCTGTAATAATACTCATAGTAATACTTCTTGCCTCAAAGTCTACCTTTTTCTTATATTAATATAGCTATATCAGCTTTCTTTTGGTTGGTGTTTATGTAGTATATCCTTTACCATTTCTTTCAACTTTTGGTGTCCTTATATTTAAAATGCATCTCCTGTAAGCAGATTATAGTAGGATTTTTTATTTTTAAGTTCAGTCTATGGATCTCTCTTATTTAATGGGAATTTTTAGTCCATTTACATGTAATGTGTATATCCTTTAGTATAGTCTACCTCAAGTTAGTATATCTGTTAATTCCCAAACAATGTATGATAAGAACCTTAGAGTACTTTACCTTTACCTTCCTCCTGTTCTTTGTGTTATTATTGCCATATATCTTACCTCTATACAGTCAATTTTTTTCAAAATAATCACTTATTTACCTTTTCTAGTGCAGGTTGAATAGCAATACATTTTCTCAGTTTTTGTCTATAAATGTTCTTATTTCATTTTCATTTTTTAAAACAATTTCTTGTTGACTATAAAATTCTAGGTTAGCAGGTGTTTTTCCCCGGTACTTTAAAAATACCATTTTAATGTTTTCTGGTTTCCAAGGCTTATGTTGCAGTGTTAGCCATCAGTAGTTTCCTACCACCATCACCCTTGCCCTACTTTAAATTTTTTCTCTTTGTTTTGTTAGCAGGTTGACTACGATGTACCAAGGTATGTTTTTCTTTGTATTAATATTTCTTTGTGTGGTTCTCTGAGATTCTTGAGAATGTAAGTAGGTATTTTTTATCATCCTTGGGAAATTATTGGTCATATCTCTTCAAATATTATTTTTGATTCATTCTATTTTTCCTCTCCTTCTGAGATTTTAGCTACTTATATGTTGTATATGTTAGACTTTTTTTAAAAAAAACTTTTCCCATGTCTTTTATGCTCTATTTTGTTTTTCCCCATTCTTTTTTCTCTGTGCTTCATTTGAGTATTTTCCTAGAATAAATAATAGGTAATAATAATTTTGTAGTTTTATAAATTCCATTTGGTTTTCTATTGGAATTTTCATCTCTTTATTCTGCCTATTTTGCTTCTGATTTCTTTACCATTTTAAATTATTTTAAAGCCTTTGTTTTAAAATTCTAATATCTGTATCATATGTGGGTCTTCTATTTTTTAAAAAAATCTTGATTATCATGTATATTTGTGTCTCTTTTCATGTGTCTAGTAATTTTTTTTATTTCATGCCAGTCATTATATATAAGGAACTATGGAAGTTCTAATGATACTTCTTCCAGAAATGGATTCCCCCTTTTTTTTGTCATACAGATGAGGTGCTAATCACCTCAGTCCTCAGTCCTATCAGCTGAGTCAGTTTTGATTGCAGTTTTAGTGAAAGGTGTTCTGCCTTTGGTTCTTCCTTATTCCTCAGACTTATCTTTTCCGTACTTGTTATTGAGAATCTGCTGGGTCTTCACTTCATTAACCTTGAAAGGTTGAGAGATTCAGTCTACTCTTTGAAACTTCGCTCTTTAGCCTTCCATCCCACACTGTTTACAGATTTGGAGCCATCGCTTCTAGTAGAACTTAGTTGCCTATCTACCATAAGACTACAGGAAATTTCATTCTATCCTATAGAAATTTCCTACACTTCTCAGAAGCACCAAAATGTAGCATACATATTGTAGGTTACCTGTACATTTAGAACTCCTGAAATTTCCAATTTGTTACAGCAAAGAATTTCAGGTCACTTACTTCTTTTTACTGCCTTAGATCTCTGATGTCTTACTTTTGTTTGTTGAAGTGGGCATATGATCTCCCACAATGTATTACATTCTACCAGAGACCAGAAGTTAAAGTTAGTCACCAACTAGATTTTTTAAAGCTCAAGTTTACATAATATTCCTCATACTTTTTATAGTACAGTACTTAACTAAATATTTGGTAATTGAGCTGAGATTTTGATTTGGGTAGTATATAAAAATATAGACTGTAGTTGAGAACATGTGAATGGATAAGTTTTGTAACAGAGGAATGTAAATTTAGGATATATTTATTGAATACATACATTATGAGTGCCAGGCATTCCACAAATTTAAAAACACTGAGCATTTAAAGATGACTAAGACAAAAATATTTGTCCTCAGAAGCTTAACAGTTTTAGGGGATGGGGGAAGACATGTAGATAGATTAAATGCCATACCCACATCATGAAGGTAGCAGCAGATTCTTCACAGATCTAACAGGCCTTAAATGAATCTTAGGGAACAAGTGAGAGTTTCCTGTATTAGGTTGGGAAAGGGTACTCTAGTTTTGAAGGAATGACGCATGTCAAATGGAGACTTTAGAGAGCTTCTCCAAGGTCCCTGTTACTAGCGTGTATTTTAAAAAAGGAGGTAAAGCTGAAAAGACATGTAGAAACCAGGTAGATCTTTAAAAGGTCTTTTTGATGGCCAATGCAGGCACAGTGAGTTGCTGAAGTAGACTGGAGATGGTCATTAAAGTAAAGGAGCCAACTAAATCTTCTTCTCCAGGGTGTTAAAGTCACCAAGATGGCATCAGAATGTGAAGTAAAGGGAAAGGTGTAAGCCACGTGAATGTGGGGAAATGAATGGTGGTTTTCATTGAGGAAAGCAGGTCAGAATCACCTGGGTAGAGTTTTCAGAATATATGGGTTGGTGGTCCCCAAAGCTAAGGCTGTTATTAGATATACGTCAGAACCTCCTGGCATGGAGGGTGATAGATTTCGATACTCTGAGGCTCACAAAGGAGATTTTTTGTTCAGTCTGAAATTAGCATCAGGGAATGCCTGCCTCTTTTTTCCCTACTCCCCTCATTATCTATTCTGTTCATTGTGGGGAATCAGAGACTGGGTAGTGGCCAGTAGAGAGGGCTAGCATAGTAAATGCTTTCCTCAGGGGAAGTTCATATTTCAATGAAAAGCAAGGGGAGGCAGTAGGATAAAGGAAGTATTCAGTAATGAGGTTGAGGAGATTTGTTTACCATTGGAACATTAGATTATATGGCTGCGGAAAGGCATTATCTTACATCAAACTTGATGCAATAAATTTAATTTTAAAAACCTAGTAAGACATCAGGAAAATCTCCTTTCATCTTGCTCCCAGGGGATATAATTTATATTTAAGGGTTTGCATTTTGTAGCATAGCTTGAGTTTTCCTCTATGCTTTACAGTGTTTGCTTTTAAGTGATTTCAGATTATAATTTGAGGTATAATATATTTCATGTTTAAATGGTAAATATGATTAACAAATTTAAGAAATTTGTTTCTTAGCTTATCCTTTCAAGAATACAGACATGTTAAAAGGTGAGGTATGTTGGTTATAGCAAATGATTTTATTTAAAAACATTTTTGTTTTCAGACTTTAGTTTTTATTCTAATTTTAAGAAAAAATTTTCATATTGCTATTTAAAATATTTTCTTTGTTTTTAATAAAGGCATAAAATTATAGCACATAAAATTATTTTTTTAGATTTGCGACAGCTGTGAAAAAGTTCCGTTTCCTGAATCCACTTTTGATTTTTAGTGGGGACTGCTTAAATCCTTCAGTTTTAAGTACAATAACGAAAGGAAAGCACATGATTCCTATATTAAATGAATTGGGAGTACATTTTGCAGTTTTTGGTAAGTATTCATAAGCTATCCTTTTTAATGTTATTTGAAGTTTATGAAGTAATTACAGATTAGTTTTAGATTATTTGATGTAAGAGAAGTTGAATAATCTCGTTTATTAACAAATAGACCCTGAGAGCATTTGGAAGCTAATTAATAGGATTGTTCAATGAATCTGAAAATCTGTAATCAAACCTAGGTTTGATGTTATGTGGTAAGATTTTTAATTGTTTCTATACAAAAGTGAGATGTGTTATTAGAGTAGTTAAGATCATGAACTTTGGAGTTAGCTGGGCCTGAGTCTGAATCCTAGTTCCATCGTCCTCTAGTTAGGTGATTTTAAGAAAGTGACTAATCTCTTAAAGCCTTGGTTTTATCAGTTTTAAAATCAGATAATATATAAAGTAAATGAAACAATGCCAGGCACATAGTAAGCACTCAGTATATTTTACCTGTTTTTATTAAGATGAAAAAGAGGATATTTGAACTATTCATAAAATATGTTAGAGTTTTGTGGGAAGATAGCAGTTTAGATATTATTTTCCTATGTTGAAGAGATAATTAGGGAATTTTAGATAGAGGCTGAGATTAATAGGGATCTATCCCTGTATCTAACTGCTATCTTATTGTAGGAATATATGTAGTGGTTAATAGTGGTTATATCTGGATGGTATGAGAGATTTTTATTTTTTCCTGTGAGCATTTTTAGATTTTTATACAATGAACTAATGGGATCATTGATTCCCATTGTTTAATCATTTGTTCCCATTGGTTTGTCATACTAAGAGAATACTTGATAATACTTTGTGAACATTTTCCTATATTATGAAATAATATTTTTCATTGTAAAATATACGTAACATAAAATTTATGGTTTTAACTATTTTTAAATGTACTGCTCACTGGCATTAATTACATACACATTGTTGTGTATAAAATAATTTTTATAACTATTTTTAATGGTTGCCTAAAATTCCAATGAATGGATGATGTTTCATTGTTTACCTAATCTATTAGATATTTAGGTTGTTTTCATTTTTTTGTTATTATAGTAAAACTGGGAATTTGGAAAGGATCAAGGGAACAAAAGGATGTTGGCATATTTTAGACAGATAATAGCGAATGTCTATTGTAAAAGTAGGCAGGATGGCAAGGCCGAGTAGTTAATGAATGAAATGGCTCCATAGAATTCTGTAATTTATGCCATCTTTCCCAAATCCTGAATGGACTTTGTTTCTTTGAGTGACAAAGAAGATAAAGAATCAAGGAGAAGAGGCAGAATCAGCCCCAGGATTTAACTGTTCTTTCTTCATTTTAACCTACTTACCATGTTCTTTGTTTTGTCTGCCACAGACTTCTGGAACTCATTACCATGTGGATTAAGAAGTTAGAATCTAAAAATGTTCCACATTTAAATCTAGTATATATTTGGTTACTAATTTTAGTCCACACATTGAATTGGACCATATGTCCTGACTTTCTTTTACTTATCTATATTGTGAAAGAAGGGAACTGTGAATGTTGAAAACCTGGTATACTAGTAGCATACTTTGAGCTCTGTAGTGTTTGACTCCCTTTTCTGAGGAATGTATAGATTTACTGTAAGTGATATGATTTTCAGTTTATTTGACACTCTGTTTATACCACAAATATATATTTGAATGATTTCAGTTTTCTTTTTATAGGTTTTTTTGTGAGTGGGTTCTGTTGTAAGAAGGTGAGAACAAATCGTCAATCCCTGTCGGGTTATTTTGAGCTCATCAGTTTTGCTAAGTATTATATTGCAGTTGTGTTTTGACATTTTAAATTCTTTTTTATGAATTTAATGCAATTTGGAGAGTGCAGAAAAGTATCAAGAAACAAAAGGTAATCACTCATAATGCCATCATTTTAGGTTAACATTTTGTGATACTTCCTTCCAGTTTCTTTTACATGCATTTTTCATGTAGTTGAGATCACACTGTAATGGTACAGTTTTGCATGCTACTTTTTCTTGAACCTTATATCAGCATTTTCCCACGTGTATCAGTTTCATCCTGGCGGAAAATAGTTGACACAGGCGTGTGGGTAATTTAAGGAGAGTTTAATAGAGACTATTTACAAAGGAATGAGGAGTAGGAGGGAGGCCATAAGGGAGGGATAATATAGTATTGAGCACTTAAAACGTGGCTAGGACGAATTGAGGTGTGCAGTAATTTTAATGTATGCACTGGATTTCTAAGACTTAATATGAAAACAGAAGAATGTAAAATATGTCATTCATTTTTGTATTGAATACATGCTGAAATGATAATATTTTGGACATATATTGAATGACCTATACTAAAATTACCTTTACCTATTTTTTTAAATGTGGCTGCTAGAAAAATTAAAATTACATAGATTGCTTACATTATATTTCTATTAGTGCTAGTATGGAGTATAGTATAAAGAAGCATCTCTAAGCCTGAAAAGGGAAGGGAGGAGTCCCATGGAAAGCTCAGCTGATAGGATACATGACCTTCAGTAGAGGGTTGCAGCTAATCTATGTGGACCCAGAAGGAAGGAAGATATCCGGGAAATAAATGCCTGATCTTCCTATTCTCTTCCTTGACCATTTGTTCTCAAATTCCTACCTCTGCCTACTATTGGTTTAATCTAATAGAAAGCCAGCAAATAAGGAAGCCAGTTGGTACAGTCCATAGAGGTTCACCTACCTGATCCCAGAGCAGGCTAGAAAAGGTAAAGAATGAATCCGGAGGATCCTACGAAGATACCCAGCATATTATTGTCATTAAAATGCTTTGCAGGTTGGGCGCGGTGGCTCACGCCTGTAATCCTAGCACTCTGGGAGGCCGAGGTGGGCGGATTGTTTGAGCTCAGGAGTTCGAGACCAGCCTGAACAAGAACGAGACCCCGTCTCTACCAAAAATAGAAAGAAATTAATCAGACAACTAAAAATATGTAGAAAAAATTAGCCGGGCATGGTGGCGCATGCCTGTAGTCCCAGCTACTCGGGAGGCTGAGGCAGAAGGATCGTTTGAGCCCAGGAGTTTGAGGTTGCTGTGAGCTAGGCTGACGCCACGGCACTCACTCTAGCCCCGGCAAAAGAGTGAGACTCTGTCTAAAAAAAAAAAAAAAAAAAAAAAAAAAATGCTTTGCAAATCTAATTTTCAGGAACTGCAATTCCATTTTATGTATTATTAATAAATTGTATTGTGAATGTTTTGGGAATAGTTATAATGTAGTCTAATTGTGGGAATTATTTAGGGTATATTGTTTAATATAAATAAATAGAACATAAATCAAACGGGGTTTTTAGTTGAAACAGCAATCAAGCTGTTCTCTGATAGAGTTTTGTTAAGTGTACTACAGAATTTGAAAATTGATCAAATTTTGACATTGCCTAGTTTAAGTATCCCAATACTTAAAAGTAACATTTTCTATATGATTAATTTTTTTTCTATCTAAACGGATGGTAGAGTGTACAACCTTGATTTATTGGGTTGAATTTCTTTACATTGTTTCCATTTATTGCTTTAAAACTGAGATATTGATAGGGAACCATTTTAATGGAACTTGATTTCAAGGTGATGTAATTTTTAAATTATACTTTGTGATTAAATGTAAATTGCATTTAATTTTTAATAATTGAATATTATAAAATTAAATGTAAAATACAAAATAAATTATAAAATCACAAGATAAAGTATAAAAGTGTAATGAAATTTAAACACAATTTTATTCATTAAAAGCATGCATAATATGAATCACTTGTTAATAAAAATTTGTTAAGTAGAAGACTTAAAAGGCTGTCTGGGACCTTTTCTTACATTTATCTAAAGAATTGAATATCTGTTAAATACAGTCTGAATATATTATGATTTCTTACCTTAAGGAGAATGTACTATCATCATCAAAATCCTTACAGTTTGTTTTCTAGTAGTTTGAGCTGTGCCCCTACAATATGCTTCTGCTTTGTACTTTGTTACAGACATTACAATGTAAATGTCTGTTTAGTTCTAAAACCTAATATCCATTCAAAATTAGTGGAATCAACATTGCTATTTTTATTTAAAATTTTTCCTTTTATCTATGCTTTTATTGGTAGTATTTCGGAATTAAACTTGTAGCATGTGAAAGTTTTTGTAGATGATTATTTTGATCATTGATATGTATAGAGAGACGAAACCGAACTGTAGTTTGTAGTACATTTAGTAATGATTACCTAGTTCTGAAAATATTTTAAGACTAAATGATAACCCATGTTCTCTGAAACAAACTTGTAGTGTTTTTATAATGTATACTATTTTATTAATAATGTAATAGTATACTATAGTATACTAACTAGTATACTAAAATAGTATACCAAAATATACTATTTTATTAATGTATTCAACTTTTTCATATAGGTAATATATTCACATGGTTCAATAACCAAAAATTTTAATTATAGAGTAAAACCGTTCTTTCCTATGTTTGATTCCTTTTGCCCAGTTTGTATTCTCCCAGGTAACCTTCCTTTTAAGTTTTGTAGATTTCTTTCCAGGGTTTCTTTATGAAACAATGAAAAGATGAACAAACAATAATAGTGATGTGATGCTTATTTTTCCCTGTTATTACACAAATGGAGCATATTACATTACATATTACATATACTTTTGTCATTTACTCTTATTGCCCCTTTTTCCTACATTTAAAAAAAATTTGTGCTTGTGGCCTTCTTTTAATTTTTTTAATTATTGGAGAAATATTTTGTCAACATTTTAATCTCTATTGTGGGAAGATTTTTTTGAATATTCTTCCTTGTCTGGTAAGTTTTGATGCTTTTCTTATCTTTTTTCTTTTACCAGGGTTGTGCCAGGTAGGATTTAGTGCAAGCTAATGATGGGGAATTGTATTTGGAGTTGTTCCTATAGCTTTTGGGTTCCTAGAAAACTGAGTCTCTCATCTTCTGTTTAGGGAAGTAAAAGCACTTACCCCAGCAGGTGCTAATGGATGAAAGTAGTGACATGATGTATTGTATCTGCTCTTGTATCAGGTTGTTCCAGAGAGTTGGGTTATTGGTCTCTCCCTTTTTTGTCTAGCTGTCTGTAGTTCTGACTTTTAATGAAAGTGACTCAACATTCAGGGATGAACTCCCCAGGTACATTGAAAATGTTTAGGAGCCTGAGCAGGCAAAAGTAACCTATAAATCTTTCTAAAATACATAGCTAAAAGTCATACTCTTAAATTTCAAATGTAACATTGATATCTGAATTCAAGTTTGTGATAGCTAACTTCATATCTAAATTGAACTATGGTCTCCAGCTACTTTAGAAGAAAGTCTGATGTCCAAATAAAAAATAAATCTTATTTAGATTTAAAGTCTAATATTATTTAGATTTTAATTGTTCTTGCCACAAAAAATGATAAGAATGTGAGGTAATGCATGTGTTTTTTGACTGCAAATTGTTATGCATATTTTATTGTAAATTTTTTTATTTTTAAAATTAATATTTTAATTGAATAGTCATAATTATATTTCATTTATGGAGTACATTGCGATGTTTTGAGATACACACACACACACAAACAAACAAAATGTGAGATGATTAAATCAAGCTAGTTAACATATCCATCACCTCACTTAACATTTTTTTGTGGTGATTATTTGAAATATACAATCCATTATTATTAACCACTGTCACCCTGCTGTGCAGTAGATCTCAAAACTAATTTCTCCTGTCTAGCTGAAACTTTGTACCCTTTAACCAGCAACTCCCCTCCCCCACCCCTCCACATCCTTCACCTCTGGTTACCATCATTCTATTCTCCACTTCTATAAATTCAACTTTGTTTTTAGATTACACATAGAAGTAAGGTCATGTGGTATTTGTCTTTCTGTGCCTGGCTTATTTCACTTATGTTCTCTAGATTCATCCACATTGTCACAATAGTAGAATTTCATTCTTTTTAATAGCTGAATAGTATTTCACTATCTATATATATGCATTTTCTTTATCCATGCATTCATTGATGGGTACTTAGGTTGATTCCATATCTTGGCTATTGTTACTAAGGCTGCAGTGAACATGGGAATGCAGATATCCCTTTGACATACTGATTTCAATTCCTTTGAATATACTCCCAGAAGTGGGATTGCTGGATCATATGGTAGATCTATTTTTAGTTTTTTGAGCACCCTCCATACCATTTTTTTTACTGGTCGTCTAATTTACATTTCTACCAACCCTGTAGAAGGGTTTTCTTTTCTCTGTATCCTCTCCAACACTTACTGTCTTTCATCTTTTTGATAAAAGCCATACTAACAGGTGAGGCTATGTTTCACCATGGTTTTAATTTGCATTTCCCTTATGATTAGTGATTCTGAACATTTGTTTCATGAATCTGTTGGCTATTTGCATGTTTCTTTTGGAGAAGTGTCTGTTCAGGTCACTTTTAAATTGAGTTATTTATTTTCTTGCTTATTGAGTTGAGTTCTTTGCATATTTTGGATATTAACCCCTTATCAGATATATGGTTTACAAATATTTCTTAATTTTTTATTTGTATTTATTTATTATTTTGCAGTGCAGAGGATTTTTAGTTTGATACAGACCAATTTGTCCACTTTTGCTTTTGTTGCCTGAGCTTTTGGGGTCATATCCACAATGTCCTTGCCCAAACCAATGTTTCTTTCCCTAAGCGTTCTTCTAGTAGTTTCATAGTTTCTGGTCTTACATTTAAGTCTTTAATTTATTTTGAGTTGATTTTTGTGACTGGTATAAGGTAAAGGTCTAATTTCATTATTCTGCATAAGTATAACCATTTTTCCCAGCACCATGTATTGAATACACTGGCCTTTCCCCGTTGTATGTCCTTGGCAACTTGGTTAAAAATCATTTGATTATAAATTTTTGTGTTTATTTCTGGTCTTTCTCTCCTGTTTCATTGGTTAATGAGTCTGTTTTTATACTAATGTTATGCTGTTATTTTTTTTTTGAGACAGAGTCTTGCTCTGTTGCCCAGGCTAGAGTGCCATGGCATCAGCCTAGCTCACAGCAACCTCAAACTCCTGGGCTCAAGCAATCCTTCTGCCTCAGCCTCCCAAGTAGCTGGGACTACAGGCATGTACCACCATGCCCGGCTAATTTTTACATATATGTATATTTTCAGTTGTCCAGATCATTTCTTTCTATTTTTTAGTAGAGACGGGGGTCTTGCTCTTGCTCAGGCTGGTCTCGAACTCCTGCCCTTGAGCGATCCACCCGCCTTGGCCTCCCAGAGTGCTAGGATTACAGGCGTAAGCCACCGCGCCCGGCCTTATTATGCTGTTTTGATTACAATTGCTTAATAAATATTTTGAAGTCAGGTAATGTTATGCCTCCAGCTTTGTTCTTTTTGCTAAAGATTGTTTTGGCTATTGAAGTCTTTTGTGGTTCCATACAAATTTAGGGATTTGTTTTATTTCCGTGAAAAACAACACTGGAATTTTGATAGGGATTGTATTGAATCTGTAGGTCACGTTGTGTAGTACAGACATTTTAACAATATTAATTCTTTCAATCCATGAGCTTGAGGTATTTTTGTATTTATTTTTGTTTTCTTTAATTTTCTCATCAATGATTTATAGTTTTCAGTATAGAGGACTTTTACCTTAGTTAAATTTATGTCTTTTATTTTTTTGTTGCTATCATAAGTAGGATTTTTAAAAATTTCTTTTTGAATAGCTTATTTTTAGTGTATAGAAATGCTACTGATTTTTGTTTGTTGATTTTGTATCCTGCAACTTTACTGAATTCTTTTATCAGTTCTAACAGTTTGGGTTTTTTTTTTTTTTTTTTTGAGTCATTGGGATTTTCTATAATCATGTTGTTCATCAGAGATACTGGCCTGTAGTTTTCTTTTGTGGTTGTGTCTTTGCCTGGTTTTGGTATTAGGGTAATTCACCAGTGTAGCCATTGTGTCCTGGGATTTGCTTTGATGGGAAACTTTTTATTATGGCTTCAGTCTTATTACTCATTATTGGTTTGTTGAGGTTTTGGATTTTTTCCTCATTAAGTTTTGGTAGGTTGTATGTGTCTGGTAATTTATCTGTTTCTTCCAGGTTTTCCA